>CM064534.1:8106323-8235481 GCA_032716605.1 Paralithodes platypus | reverse complement strand
AACAATAAGGGTTTATCCGGACCAACGCAAGGTGACCAATAGAGCAACAATAAAGGTTTTTATATCCGGACCAAGCAGGGTGACCAATAGAGCAACAATAAAGGTTTATCCGGACCCAACGCAAGGTGACCAAAGAGCAACAATATGGGTTTATCCGGACCAACGCAAGGTGACCAATAGAGCAACAATAAGGGTTTATCCGGTCCAACGCAAGGTGACCAATAGAGCAACAAACAATAAGTGTTTTATCCGGACCAACGCCAAGTGACCCAAATAGCAACAATAAGGGTTTATCCAGGACCAATAAGGTGACCAAGGCAACAATAAGTGTTTATCCGGACCACCGCCCAAGGTGACTAATAGAGCAACAATAAGGGTTTATCCGGTCCAACACAAGGTGACCAATAGAGCAGCAATAAGGGTTTATCCGGACCAACGCAAAGTGACCAGTAGAGCAACAATAAGGAATTAACCGGATCGATACAAGGCGACCAATAGAGCAACAATAAGGGTTTATATCCGGACCAACGCAAGGTGACCAATAGAGCAACAATAAGGGTTTATCCGGTCCAACGCAAGGTGACCAATAGAGCAACAATAAGAGTTTATCCGGTCCAACGCAAGGTGACCAATAGAGCAACAATAAGGGTTTATCCGGACCAACGCAAGGTGACCAATAGAGCAAACAATAAGGGTTTATCCGGACCAACGCAAGGTGACCAATAGAGCAACAATAGTGTTTATCCGGACCAACGCAAGGTGACCAATAGAGCAACAATAAGGGTTTATCCGGACCAACGCAAGGTGACCAATAGAGCAACAATAAGGGTTTATCCGGACCAACGCAAGGTGACCAATAGCAACAATAAGTGTTTATCCGTACCAACGCAAGGTGACCAATAGATCAGCAATAAGGTTTTATCCGGACCAACGCAAGGTGACCAATAGAGCAACAATAAGGGTTTATCCGGACCAACGCAAGGTGACCAATAGAGCAACAATAAGGGTTTATCCGGACCAACGCAAGGTGACCAATAGAGCAACAATAAGGTTTATCCGGACCAACGCAAGGTGACCAATAGAGCAACAATAAGTGTTTATCCGGACCAACGCAAGGTGACCAATAGAGCAACAATAAGGGTTTATCCGGACCAACGCAAGGTGACCAATAGAGCAACAATAAGGGTTTATCCGGACCAACGCAAGGTGACCAATAGAGCAACAATAAGGGTTTATCCGGACCAACGCAAGGTGACCAATAGAGCAACAATAAGGGTTTATCCGGACCAACGCAAGGTGACCAATAGAGCAACAATAAGTGTTTATCCGGACCAACGCAAGGTGACCAATAGAGCAACAATAAGGGTTTATCCGGACCAATGCAAGGTGACCAATAGAGCAACAATAAGGGTTTATCCGGACCAATGCAAGGTGACCAATAGAGCAACAATAAGGGTTTATCCGGACCAACGCAAGGTGACCAATAGAGCAACAATAAGGGTTTATCCGGACCAACGCAAGGTGACCAATAGAGCAACAATAAGTTTATCCGGACCAACGCAAGGTGACCAATAGAGCAACAATAAGTGTTTATCCGGACCAACGCAAGGTGACCAATAGAGCAACAATAAGGGTTTATCCGGTCCAACGCAAGGTGACCAATAGAGCAACAATAATGGTTTATCCGGACCAACGCAAGGTGACCAATAGAGCAACAATAAGGGTTTATCCGGACCAACGCAAGGTGACCAATAGAGCAACAATAAGTGTTTATCCGGACCAACGCAAGGTGACCAATAGAGCAACAATAAGTGTTTATCCGGACCAACGCATGGTGACCAATAGAGCAACAATAAGGGTTTTTCCGGACCAACGCAAGGAAACCAATAGAGCAACAATAAGTGTTTATCCGGACCAATGCAAGGTGACCAATAGAGCAACAATAAGTTTTTATCCGGACCAACGCAAGGTGACCAATAGAGCAACAATAAGTGTTTATCCGGACCAACGCATGGTGACCAATAGAGCAACAATAAGGGTTTTTCCGGACCAACGCAAGGTAACCAATAGAGCAACAATAAGTGTTTATCCGGACCAATGCAAGGTGACCAATAGAGCAACAATAAGTTTTTATCCGGACCAACGCAAGGTGACCAATAGAGCAACAATAAGGGTTTATCCGGACCAATGCAAGGTGACCAATAGAGCAACAATAAGTGTTTATCCGGACCAACGCAAGGTGACCAATAGAGCAACAATAAGGGTTTATCCGGACCAATGCAAGGTGACAAATAGAGCAACTATACGGGTTTATCCGGACCAACGCAAGGTGACCAATAGAGCAACAATAAGGGTTTATCCGGACCAACGCAAGGTGACCAATAGAGCAACAATAAGTGTTTATCCGGACCAATGCAAGGTGACCAATAGAACAACACTAAGGGTTTATCCGGACTAACGCAAGGCGACCAATAGAGCAACAATAAGTGTTTATCCGGACCAACACAAGGTGACCAATAGAGCAACAATAAGGGTTTATCCGGACCAACGCAAGGTGACCAATAGAGTAATAATAAGGGTTTATGCGGACCAACGCAAGGTGACCAATAGAGCAACATTAAGGGTTTATCCGGACCAACGCAAGGTGACCAATAGAGCAACAATAAGGGTTTATCTGGACCAACGCAAGGTGACCAATAGAGCAACAATAAGTGTTCATCCGGACCAACGCAAGGTGACCAATAGAGCAACAATAAGGGTTTATCCGGACCAATGCAAGGTGACCAATAGAGCAACTATACGGGTTTATCCGGACCAATGCAAGGTGACCAATTGAGCAACAATAAGGGTTTATCCGGACCAACGCAAGGTGACCAATAGAGCAACAATAAGGGTTTATCCGGACCAACGCAATGTGACCAATAGAGCAACAATAAGTGTTTATCCAGACCAATGCAAGGTGACCAATAGAGCAACAATAAGGGTTTATCCGGACCAACGCAAGGTGACCAATAGAGCAACAATAAGGGTTTATCCGGTCCAACGCAAGGTGACCAATAGAGCAACAATAAGTGTTTATCCGGACCAACGCAAGGTGACCAATAGAGCAACAATAAGGGTTTATCCGGACCAACGCAAGGTGACCAATAGAGCAACAATAAGGGTTTATCCGGACCAACGCAAGGTGACCAATAGAGCAACAATAAGGGTTTATCCGGACCAACGCAAGGTGACCAATAGAGCAACAATAAGGGTTTATCCGGTCCAACGCAAGGTGACCAATAGAGCAACAATAAGTGTTCATCCGGACCAACGCAAGGTGACCAATAGAGCAACAATAAGGGTTTATCCGGACCAATGCAAGGTGACCAATAGAGCAACTATACGGGTTTATCCGGACCAATGCAAGGTGACCAATTGAGCAACAATAAGGGTTTATCCGGACCAACGCAAGGTGACCAATTGAGCAACAATAAGGGTTTATCCGGACCAACGCAATGTGACCAATAGAGCAACAATAAGTGTTTATCCAGACCAATGCAAGGTGACCAATAGAGCAACAATAAGGGTTTATCCGGACCAACGCAAGGTGACCAATAGAGCAACAATAAGGGTTTATCCGGTCCAACGCAAGGTGACCAATAGAGCAACAATAAGTGTTTATCCGGACCAACGCAAGGTGACCAATAGAGCAACAATAAGGGTTTATCCGGACCAACGCAAGGTGACCAATAGAGCAACAATAAGGGTTTATCCGGACCAACGCAAGGTGACCAATAGAGCAACAATAAGGGTTTATCCGGACCAACGCAAGGTGACCAATAGAGCAACAATAAGGGTTTATCCGGTCCAACGCAAGGTGACCAATAGAGCAACAATAAGTGTTTATCCGGACCAACGCAAGGTGACCAATAGAGCAACAATAAGGGTTTATCCGGACCAACGCAAGGTGACCAATAGAGCAACAATAAGGGTTTATCCGGACCAACGCAAGGTGACCAATAGAGCAACAATAAGGGTTTATCCGGACCAACGCAAGGTGACCAATAGAGCAACAATAAGGGTTTATCCGGTCCAACGCAAGGTGACCAATAGAGCAACAATAAGGGTGTATCCGGTCCAACGCAAGGTGACCAATAGAGCAACAATAAGGGTGTATCCGGTCCAACGCAAGGTGACCAATAGAGCAACAATAAGGGTTTATCCGGACCAACGCAAGGTGACCAATAGAGCAACAATAAGGGTTTATCCGGACCAACGCAAGGTGACTAATAGAGCAACAATAAGTGTTTATCCGGACCAACGCAAGGTGACCAATAGAGCAACAATAAGGGTTTATCCAGACCAACGCAAAGTGACCAATAGAGCAACAATAAGGGTTTATCCAGACCAACGCAAGGTGACTAATAGAGCAACAATAAGTGTTTATCCGGACCAACGCAAGGTGACCAATAGAGCAACAATAAGGGTTTATCCAGACCAACGCAAGATGACCAATAGAACAACAATAAGGGTTTATCCGGACCAACGCAAGGCGACCAATAGAGCAACAATAAGTGTTTATCCAGACCAACACAAGGTGACCAATAGAGCAACAAAAAGGGTTTATCCGGACCAACGCAAGGTGACCAATAGAGTAATAATAAGTGTTTATCCGGACCAACGCAAGGTGACCAATAGAGCAACATTAAGGGTTTATCCGGACCAACGTAAGGTGACCAATAGAGCAACAATAAGGGTTTATCCGGACCAACGCAAGGTGACCAATAGAGCAACAATAAGTGTTTATCCGGACCAACGCAAGGTGAGCAATAGAGCAACATTAAGGGTTTATCCGGACCAACGTAAGGTGACCAATAGAGCAACAATAAGGGTTTATCCGGACCAACGCAAGGTGACCAATAGAGCAACAATAAGTGTTTATCCGGACCAACGCAAGGTGACCAATAGAGCAACAATAAAGGTTTATCCGGACCAATGCAAGGTGACAAATAGAGCAACTATACGGGTTTATCCGGACCAACGCAAGGTGACCAATAGAGCAACAATAAGGGTTTATCCGGACCAACGCAAGGTGACCAATAGAGCAACAATAAGTGTTTATCCGGACCAATGCAAGGTGACCAATAGAGCAACAATAAGGGTTTATCCGGACCAACGCAAGGTGACCAATAGAGCAACAATAAGTGTTTATCCGGACCAACGCAAGGTGACCAATAGAGCAACAATAAGGGTTTATCCGGACCAACGCAAGGTGACCAATAGAGCAACAATAAGGGTTTATCCGGTCCAACACAAGGTGACCAATAGAGCAGCAATAAGGGTTTATCCGGACCAACGTAAAGTGACCAATAGAGCAACAATAAGGGTTTATCCGGACCAATGCAAGGCGACCAATAGAGCAACAATAAGGGTTTATCCGGACCAACGCAAGGTGACCAATAGAGCAACAATAAGGGTTTATCCGGTCCAACGCAAGGTGACCAATAGAGCAACAATAAGAGTTTATCCGGTCCAACGCAAGGTGACCAATAGAGCAACAATAAGGGTTTATCCGGACCAACGCAAGGTGACCAATAGAGCAACAATAAGGGTTTATCCGGACCAACGCAAGGGGACCAATTGAGCAACAATAAGTGTTTATCCGGACCAACGCAAGGTGACCAATAGAGCAACAATTAGTGTTTATCCGGACCAACGCAAGGTGACCAATAGAGCAACAATAAGTGTTTATCCGAGCCAACGCAAGGTGACCAATAGAGCAACAATAAGGGTTTATCCGGACCAACGCAAGGTGACCAATAGTGCAACAATAAGGGTTTATCCAGACCAACACAAGGTGAACAATAGAGCAACAAAAAGGGTTTATCCGGACCAACGCAAGGTGACCAATAGAGTAATAATAAGTGTTTATCCGGACCAACGCAAGGTGACCAATAGAGCAACATTAAGGGTTTATCCGGACCAACGTAAGGTGACCAATAGAGCAACAATAAGGGTTTATCCGGACCAACGCAAGGTGACCAATAGAGCAACAATAAGTGTTTATCCGGACCAACGCAAGGTGACCAATAGAGCAACATTAAGGGTTTATCCGGACCAACGTATGGTGACCAATAGAGCAACAATAAGGGTTTATCTGGACCAACGCAAGGTGACCAATAGAGCAACAATAAGTGTTTATCCGGACCAACGCAAGGTGACCAATAGAGCAACAATAAGGGTTTATCCGGACCAATGCAAGGTGACAAATAGAGCAACTATACGGGTTTATCCGGACCAACGCAAGGTGACCAATAGAGCAACAATAAGGGTTTATCCGGACCAACGCAAGGTGACCAATAGAGCAACAATAAGTGTTTATCCGGACCAATGCAAGGTGACCAATAGAGCAACAATAAGGGTTTATCCGGACCAACGCAAGGTGACCAATAGAGCAACAATAAGTGTTTATCCGGACCAACGCAAGGTGACCAATAGAGCAACAATAAGGGTTTATCCGGACCAACGCAAGGTGACCAATAGAGCAACAATAAGGGTTTATCCGGTCCAACACAAGGTGACCAATAGAGCAGCAATAAGGGTTTATCCGGACCAACGTAAAGTGACCAATAGAGCAACAATAAGGGTTTATCCGGACCAATGCAAGGCGACCAATAGAGCAACAATAAGGGTTTATCCGGACCAACGCAAGGTGACCAATAGAGCAACAATAAGGGTTTATCCGGTCCAACGCAAGGTGACCAATAGAGCAACAATAAGAGTTTATCCGGTCCAACGCAAGGTGACCAATAGAGCAACAATAAGGGTTTATCCGGACCAACGCAAGGTGACCAATAGAGCAACAATAAGGGTTTATCCGGACCAACGCAAGGGGACCAATTGAGCAACAATAAGTGTTTATCCGGACCAACGCAAGGTGACCAATAGAGCAACAATTAGTGTTTATCCGGACCAACGCAAGGTGACCAATAGAGCAACAATAAGTGTTTATCCGAGCCAACGCAAGGTGACCAATAGAGCAACAATAAGGGTTTATCCGGACCAACGCAAGGTGACCAATAGTGCAACAATAAGGGTTTATCCGGACCAACGCAAGGTGACCAATAGAGCAACAATAAGGGTTTATCCGGACCAATGCAAGGTGACCAATAGAGCAACAATAAGGGTTTATCCGGACAAACGCAAGGTGACCAATAGAACAACAATAATGGTTTATCCGGACTAACGCAAGGCGACCAATAGAGCAACAATAAGTGTTTATCCGGACCAACACAAGGTGACCAATAGAGCAACAATAAGGGTTTATCCGGACCAACGCAAGGTGACCAATAGAGTAATAATAAGGGTTTATGCGGACCAACGCAAGGTGACCAATAGAGCAACATTAAGGGTTTATCCGGACCAACGCAAGGTGACCAATAGAGCAACAATAAGGGTTTATCTGGACCAACGCAAGGTGACCAATAGAGCAACAATAAGTGTTCATCCGGACCAACGCAAGGTGACCAATAGAGCAACAATAAGGGTTTATCCGGACCAATGCAAGGTGACCAATAGAGCAACTATACGGGTTTATCCGGACCAATGCAAGGTGACCAATTGAGCAACAATAAGGGTTTATCCGGACCAACGCAAGGTGACCAATAGAGCAACAATAAGGGTTTATCCGGACCAACGCAATGTGACCAATAGAGCAACAATAAGTGTTTATCCAGACCAATGCAAGGTGACCAATAGAGCAACAATAAGGGTTTATCCGGACCAACGCAAGGTGACCAATAGAGCAACAATAAGGGTTTATCCGGTCCAACGCAAGGTGACCAATAGAGCAACAATAAGTGTTTATCCGGACCAACGCAAGGTGACCAATAGAGCAACAATAAGGGTTTATCCGGACCAACGCAAGGTGACCAATAGAGCAACAATAAGGGTTTATCCGGACCAATGCAAGGTGACCAATAGAGCAACAATAATGGTTTATCCGGACCAACGCAAGGTGACCAATAGAGCAACAATAAGGGTTTATCCGGTCCAACGCAAGGTGACCAATAGAGCAACAATAAGTGTTTATCCGGACCAACGCAAGGTGACCAATAGAGCAACAATAAGGGTTTATCCGGACCAACGCAAGGTGACCAATAGAGCAACAATAAGTGTTTATCCGGACCAACGCAAGGTGACCAATAGAGCAACAATAAGGGTTTATCCGGACCAACGCAAGGTGACCAATAGAGCAACAATAAGTGTTTATCCGGACCAACGCAAGGTGACCAATAGAGCAACAATAAGGGTTTATCCGGACCAACGCAAGGTGACCAATAGAGCAACAATAAGGGTTTATCCGGTCCAACGCAAGGTGACCAATAGAGCAACAATAAGGGTGTATCCGGTCCAACGCAAGGTGACCAATAGAGCAACAATAAGGGTGTATCCGGTCCAACGCAAGGTGACCAATAGAGCAACAATAAGGGTTTATCCGGACCAACGCAAGGTGACCAATAGAGCAACAATAAGGGTTTATCCGGACCAACGCAAGGTGACTAATAGAGCAACAATAAGTGTTTATCCGGACCAACGCAAGGTGACCAATAGAGCAACAATAAGGGTTTATCCAGACCAACGCAAAGTGACCAATAGAGCAACAATAAGGGTTTATCCAGACCAACGCAAGGTGACTAATAGAGCAACAATAAGTGTTTATCCGGACCAACGCAAGGTGACCAATAGAGCAACAATAAGGGTTTATCCAGACCAACGCAAGGTGACCAATAGAGCAACAATAAGTGTTATCCGGACCAATGCAAGGTGACCAATAGAGCAACAATAAGTGTTTATCCGGACCAACGCAAGGTGACCAATAGAGCAACAATAAGGGTGTATCCGGTCCAACGCAAGGTGACCAATAGAGCAACAATAAGGGTTTATCCGGACCAACGCAAGGTGACCAATAGAGCAACAATAAGGGTTTATCCGGACCAACGCAAGGTGACTAATAGAGCAACAATAAGTGTTTATCCGGACCAACGCAAGGTGACCAATAGAGCAACAATAAGGGTTTATCCAGACCAACGCAAAGTGACCAATAGAGCAACAATAAGGGTTTATCCAGACCAACGCAAGGTGACTAATAGAGCAACAATAAGTGTTTATCCGACCAACGCAAGGTGACCAATAGAGCAACAATAAGGGTTTATCCAGACCAACGCAAGGTGACCAATAGAGCAACAATAAGTGTTTATCCGGACCAACGCAAGGTGACCAATAGAGCAACAATAAGGGTTTATCCCGACCAACGCAAGGTGACCAATAGAGCAACAATAAGTGTTTATCCGGACCAACGCAAGGTGACCAATAGAGCAACAATAAGGGTTTATCCAGACCAACGCAAGGTGACCAATAGAGCAACAATAAGTGTTTATCCGGACCAATGCAAGGTGACCAATAGAGCAACAATAAGTGTTTATCCGGACCAACGCAAGGTGACCAATAGAGCAACAATAAGGGTGTATCCGGTCCAACGCAAGGTGACCAATAGAGCAACAATAAGGGTTTATCCGGACCAACGCAAGGTGACCAATAGAGCAACAATAAGGGTTTATCCGGACCAACGCAAGGTGACTAATAGAGCAACAATAAGTGTTTATCCGGACCAACGCAAGGTGACCAATAGAGCAACAATAAGGGTTTATCCAGACCAACGCAAAGTGACCAATAGAGCAACAATAAGGGTTTATCCAGACCAACGCAAGGTGACTAATAGAGCAACAATAAGTGTTTATCCGGACCAACGCAAGGTGACCAATAGAGCAACAATAAGGGTTTATCCAGACCAACGCAAGGTGACCAATAGAGCAACAATAAGTGTTTATCCGGACCAACGCAAGGTGACCAATAGAGCAACAATAAGGGTTTATCCAGACCAACGCAAGGTGACCAATAGAGCAACAATAAGTGTTATCCGGACCAACGCAAGGTGACCAATAGAGCAACAATAAGGGTTTATCCAGACCAACGCAAGGTGACCAATAGAGCAACAATAAGTGTTTATCCGGACCAATGCAAGGTGACCAATAGAGCAACAATAAGTGTTTATCCGGACCAACGCAAGGTGACCAATAGAGCAACAATAAGGGTTTATCCGGACCAACGCAAGGTGACTAATAGAGCAACAATAAGTGTTTATCCGGACCAACGCAAGGTGACCAATAGAGCAACAATAAGGGTTTATCCAGACCAACGCAAAGTGACCAATAGAGCAACAATAAGGGTTTATCCAGACCAACGCAAGGTGACTAATAGAGCAACAATAAGGGTTTATCCGGACCAACGCAAGGTGACCAATAGAGCAACAATAAGTGTTTATCCGGACCAACGCAAGGTGACCAATAGAGCAACAATAAGTGTTTTTTTTCCTTCAGCTGGAGAGTCACCAGACAGGTTTTCCAGCAAAGGGGGACTTGGGGGGGGGGGGGGGAGAATTCTTTATGTTCATGGTTTCTTCCCGTATTATTCTGATGGACTGTTGAGGGAAGAGGAATCTACCTCATAAAAATACAAATACTAATACTAATAATAATAATAATAATAATAATAATAATAAAGTAGACGGGCCGTGTTGCCCAAAATCAAAGCGGCATACCCAACTCTGCGATGGGTCACCATCATCACTACTGGTCACTATCACCATTACAATCATCAGCACTACTACTATTATAGTTATCACTACTACTCTTACCATCATAACTACTACTATCTCTATGATCACTCACATTGTTATAGGCTATAAAGTAGTTGGAGCTGTAGACGTCGATATTGACCAGAATTACCAGCATCAATATAGTTGTATTACATTTATATACATGTATGTACGTATATACTCAGCCGCATACCTCATAGCTTGAGGTGGCATACTCGAGACAGAGCCCGAACAGAAACATATATAGTTCCAATTCTTAGGCTTGAGGACCACTTTCGCGTTCTCTCACCCATTTGTCTGTCTCGTTTAGTAGGTGTATTTTACAAGGGGAGGAGGATTCCTAGCCACCCGCCCCCATCGTTTCATATATATATATATATATATATATATATATATATATATATATATATATTCTGACATACGGAGCCCTGTATGTTAATTTAAGAGTTAGAATTAGAGTTCAAGGAGCCAAACTACCCAAGTGGTGAAGCAGACTAGCGAGCGAACGAGCGAGTGGGCAAACCATCTCGCCCCATACCAGCTCGCCCCATACCTCGATGACCGATGCTATGACGTATGATCGACGCCAGGAGCTGTGAGTGGACGACACACCTGTTATGTGATTCGAGGAGCTATGATTGGAGCGCGCACCATCACTCGCCTCCTGATTCGTTCCTACACCATCATTGTTTGGTATATAAGACCCGAGTTGTGGGCATTCAAATCAGTCTCATTTGGAGTTGGGGAAGGTGAACTTGCAGCTGGAGGAAGACGGGGTGAAGTATTATAATGGGATTGTGACTGTCAGTCAGATTATATAAATGTGTGTTAAGTGTGTTCGGTGTAAACACTTACGTTATGTTGGTTAGTGAGATATGTGATTGGGAATTAACGTGATGTTTTAATGTGTGTAATGTGTTTAACTATTTAATTGGGAATTAACGTGAACACTACTATTATGTGTTTAACGATTTAATTGGGAATTAACGTGAACACTACTATTATGTGTTTAACGATTTAATTGGGAATTAACGTGAACGCTACTATTATGTGTTTAACTATTTGATTGCGAATTAACGTTAACGCTACTATTATGTACGTAACTATTTGATTGGGAATTAACGTTAACGCTATTATTATGTACTTAACTATTTTAGTTGACTAACTTGTGGACTAAAGCAACTCTTTAAGTAATTGGGTTATGATGAAAGTAATACTATTGTTTTATATTAATACTTACGAGTTCTTTCATTTTCTGATAATTAAGCTTACATTGCTTAATGGTGCTTAGTACGGTGATGCTATTGTCTCGTATTAGTAATATCGCCTTAGACTAACATGGCTGTGTTAATATTACTTCTAGTGATTTCCTAAGCTGAAGAAAATTCTTTTGCTTCAAAATATTATATTTTGCTTTTCATATTGTTTGAGTGAGACCTGAATCGAATCTATGAAACGATCCTGTAACTTTATTTACTCATAATCAAACTTCAATGTTACGTGGTTAAGAAATAAATTTAACTAATTATTAAATATATATCTAACTTTTTATGTGACTTTGATATTACTCCTGATGATAATAATAATATAATACTATTAACGTAAGACAAGAACCAAGAATAATTACATTAAATATAAATAAAAGGACATAGAAGAAAACTATCTATTCATTTCAAAAAGGGTAGAGACCGAAATATTCTTACTTTAATATTTATCTTTCAAGACTTTTTATAAAATTAATAGTCCTTCTTTAGCTATAACTTATTCGGTTCATAACCATAGCCTACTAAGCTTCGGTTAAATAATAATTCTTTATAAATACTACATGACTTTAATTAGTTTCAGTATTTTTCATAATTAAAGAGTATCAGTCAATAAAGGATATTAAGTCCTAAGATCCAAAAGGAAAGGAAGCAACAACAGGAAATTATTTTATTAGATTTTACGTTTGTTTTGCCTTCAGCTGACTGATACTAGTCATCAAGTTAACCACTTGAGGATCAAGATACGTAACAGAAGAGTGGCGACCTTGCCACGATTCGTTTCATACAGTTTCACTCAGTTTCATTAACGTTTAACTACTTAAAAATCAAATATTAATCATGCCTCAACTAATTAATGAAGAAGATGCTCGAGTTTTCATAGAATCAGAACCCACAGCCCCTGATATTGACTGTCTGTCAAAATCCGAACTGAAAGTGCTTGCCTCATATCTCCAATTAACTGTCTCAAACATGTCTAAAGTAGAATTGGCTCAGACCATAAAAACCCACCTGTTCCCTGTAGAAGGCGGGGAGGGTGACGGAGCAGTTGGTGGGATCCCGAGTAAACCTAGCCAACTTGATGAACAATTGCCACCTGGTTTGACCGGTGATCAAGTACTGGAACTAGCCAGAATAAAGACCGAACAAACCAGACTAAATGCCGAAGCAAATGCCGAACAAGCCAGACTAAAATTAGAACTAGCCAGAATAAATACCGAAGAAGCCAGAATAAATGCCGAAGCAAAGACCGAACAAGCCAGACTAAATGCAAGTGCAACGACCGAACAATGTGAATATCAATATCGTACGGCTCAACTAAATGTCAATACAAATGCTCCCGAAATTGCTCCCCCTCTGGGATTGACTATGACTAGTGTCATTCCACCTTTCACTGAGGATAATGTGCAGGATTTCTTTGTTTTGTTTGAGGAAGTTGCTGGAGGTATGAAGTGGACAAGAGATCAATGGCCTTTTATGTTACAAACTGTTTTGACAGGGCAGGCTCGAGCCACGTATTTGTCAGAAGTAGCAGAAGTTAGGCAGGATTATGACCATCTCAAAGAAGCTATCCTAAAAACCTATCAATTGCAGCCTGAGGCTTACAGGCAATCTTTCCGTAAAAACCAGAAGAAAGTAGAAGAAACCTATAAGGTATTTGCCAGGACCATGACTAAAACTTTCAATCATTGGGTCAAGAGTAAGAAAGTCACAAGCTACAACGATCTGAAGGAGTTGGTCCTGTTAGAAAATTTCCTATGGAAAATTGATTCTTCTGTATCCTATCATTTAAAGGGGAAAAAGGTAGATTGTCTTGCCGACGCTGCTGACATGGCTGACACATACGTGCTCAACAACAAATTTCGTGGAAAGAAGCCCTACGATAATTCTAGTTCTAATTTTAAGTATCCCAATCACAAATCTGACCGACCCAGTCACAAGCCTATAACGTCTTCCCCAGTTAGCCAAAATAGAAATGTTCCCCCAATTAAAAATGCGACTCAGGGCAATGGTAACAGAGGTGGGCCCCAAACTAATAGTAATGCTCAAAGAGGGAACGTTCCCGTATCTCCTAAAGTATGTACTTTTTGTGGCAAGAGAGGCCACCTAGCTTATCAGTGCTGGGCCAAGGAGAGAACCGAGAGATCGGGGCAGACAGTTGCCGCCGTATCTCAAACTCCATATGTGCCTGTAATGCAGGACTCCCGACAGAAGGAGTACCTAGCACCAAAAGTTCTTAATGCAGGACTCTCGACAGAAGGAGTACCTAGCAGCTAATGTAAATCATCTAGACAGGGGTGTAGTAGCATGTGTGGTGCAACCCACTAGGGTTAAGCCAATAATAATTTCACCATCAGTGCAGGACAGTTACCGTCCCTTTATTTCATCTGGCAACGTGAGATTAAATGGTTGCATGCATGAGGTAAAAATTCTGAGAGACACAGGTTCTACTAGCACCCTCATGGTGAATCCTTACACTGAGTGCCCACCTGGCGAACCAGTTGTAATGAGAGGTGCTGGAGGCCAGTTTTATGCATACTTGGTAAAAGGCGAAATTGAATGCGAGTTACTACAGGGTGAGGCCACCATAGCTTTGTGTAGGTCCCAAGATATCCCTGTGCCTGGGGTAACTCTCCTTTTGGGGAATGATGTAGCAGGTGAGAAGGTCCGACCAGACCCCATTTTGTCACATTCCCCTGTTAACGAGCCACTAACCGGTGAGCTCGAGAAGGAGATGCCAACAGTTTTCCCTGTGTGTGCTGTCACATGTTCAATGTCTCAAGTAGCAGTTCCCTCAGACAGAAATGTACCGAATGTAAGAGATGATGAAAGGGATGATGAGAGTGTGAATGATGCTCCAACTGTGCCTGATGATGTGACTGAGGTGGATTTATCTGACACCTTTATGGCTCATCTTGACCCTAACGATGACCATGAAACCCCTCCAAATTGTCCTAGTGGCCTGGTAGAGCTACAGAGAGATGATTGTGAATGCAAGGAGTTAGCTGCCAGGTCCGTGAGTGAAGAGGAATGTGAGAAGGAGGGTGGTGAATGTTCTACCTCAAAGGAGGAGTATTGTGGCGAAGATGGAGACCGCCACACAGACCAATCGATGACGGGGCTTGGGACGTCCATCAAGTAGTAGTCCCCAAACCTTGTCGTAGAGATATAATGGAAATGGCACATTGTATACCATTGGCAGGACACCTAGGTGTGAGAAAAACTCTAGACAGAATCAGATCCCACTTTTACTGGCCAGGAATGCGTGCAGATGTAGTGGAGTGTTGTAGAGTGTGTCACACTTGCCAGATGACGGAAAACCCAATCAAAAGGTGCCTGTACATCCTCTGGTGCCCTTGCCCGTTTTCGAGAATCCTTTTACTCGGGTGGTAGTGGACATTGTAGGCCCATTGCCTAAGACTTCCCAAGGTAACATTTATTTATTAACTATCATGGACATGGCAACTCGCTACCCAGAGGCTATACCCTTAAGGACTACCTCTGCTCCAACTGTAATCAAGGAACTGCTCAAATTTTTCACCAGAATGGGTTTCCCCCATGAGGTGCAAAGTGATCAAGGAACTAATTTTACCTCTAACATTTTCCAGCAGTCCCTGAAGGAGTTAGGTATCGAGCATGTAAAGTCTAGCACCTACCACCCAGAGAGTCAAGGGGTTCTCGAACGATATCATCAGACATTAAAGGGAATGTTACGTAAGTATTGTACAGAGACCGGAGTTGAGTGGGATAAGGGGGTACCTTTTCTTTTATTTGCTACTCGTGAGGTTCCAACTGAATCCCTGGGTTTTTCCCCTAATGAGCTAGTTTTCGGTCACCAGGTAAGAGGTCCTTTGCAACTATTGCAGGATAGCCTAGTTGGCCAGGAGGGGAACCAAAACCTCCTCAAGTATGTTTCAGATTTCAAAACCCGGCTGAGATCCTCATGTGAGTTTGCCGCTCAAAACTTGACCGTGGCTAAAAGCTCCATGAAAAAATGGTATGACAGAAAAGCCCGTGAGAGGGAGTTTAAGCCCGGTGATGAGGTTTTGGTCCTGCTCCCCCTTTTTGGCCAACCTTTATCTGCCAAGTTCAGGGGCCCATATAAGATCATTCGGAGGGTGAGCATTACCGATTATCTAGTAACTACCCCAGACAGGAGAAAGCCCACGCAAGTATTCCATATAAATATGTTGAAACCCTACCATAGGTCCCCTGATTCCTCTCCTCCAGAGTCTCCCACTGTGGCAGTGAATGTCAGGACCTGTGAACAGCCTGGTGCGGACAAAGTCTTCAGTTCTCTTACTGACCCGCAACAGACTGTTCCAGAGCCTGAAGGTATCCATGCAGACTTTGACTTGTCATGTAGCCTATCCAACTTTCAGTATAATTCAGTGGCTTTGAGGGAATTACCATCTAAACTATGTCATCTTCCCTCTGATCAAGCGAACCAACTAATCTCTGTTTTATCTCAGTCTCCCAATGTGTTCCGTGATACTCCAGGGCTCACTTCTTTGGCCGTGCACGACATCGACGTAGGGGATGCAACTCCCATTAAAACTATCCCCCTACCGTGTCTCGCCACAACGCAGGAGTATACTGCAGGTCGAGCTTGACTTTATGATTTCTAATGAACTGATCACTAGGGCCTTAAGCCAGTGGAGTAGTCCGGTCATACTTGTGCCAAAGCCAGACGGGAGCCATAGGTTATGTATGGACTATAGGCAAGTCAATGCTGTCACAAAGAACGATACCTACCCACTGCCACGGATCGACGACTGCATTGACCAGATTGGTACAGCCACCTATATCAGCAAGATTGACTTGATGAAGGGATATTGGCAAGTAGCTCTCACCCCCAGAGCAAGGGAAATATCATGCTTTGTAGTCAACAATCAAGCCTTCTGCTGTAACGTAATGCCCTACGGCTTGAAAAACGCCCCAGCTACATTCCAGCGCCTCATGAATTTGGTGACTGAAGGGGTACCTGGGTGCGTTGTCTACATCGATGATATTCTTATCTTTTCAAAGTCATGGGAGGAGCATCTTTACCAACTTAGATTGCTATTCTCAAATCTGCTGATGCCAATCTGGTGGTTAATCTTAAGAAATGCACCTTTGTAAAGAGTACGGTCCAGTATCTAGGATATACGGTAGGTCAGGGGCAGGTTGCACCTCCTCAAGCAAAGGTAGAGTCTATTCTAGAATTCCCAACTCCTAGCAGTAAGAAACATATCCAAAGGTACCTAGGCATGATTGGCTATTATAGGCGTTTCATTATAAATTTTTCAAAGTTGACAGCCCCCCTGACAGATCTTCTCCGTAAGGATGTGAAGTTTGTGTGGTCCTCTGGATGTGAAGAGGCCTTTATTGCTACCAAGTATATATTATCAAATTATCCTGTACTCCGAGCTCCTGATTTTAACAGATCTTTTTCCCTGGCAGTGGATGCGAGCAATACCGGGGTTGGTGCAGTGTTGCTCCAGGAAGACGACTGTGAAGTATTGCATCCTGTGTGTTATTTCAGTAAAAAATTAAATTCTGCCCAACGTAACTATTCAGTCATTGAGAAGGAGTTGTTGGCATTAATTTTATCCCTTCAATACTTTGCTGTCTATGTGCAATCTGCCTCTGGTGCCATCACTGTATATACTGACCATCACCCCTTAAAATTTTTGCATAGGTTCCAAAATAAAAACCAACGACTGACCAGGTGGAGTTTGTTGCTGCAGGAATACTCCCTGGATGTCAAGCATATTAAGGGGGTCCAAAACGTGCTAGCCGATTGCCTATCACGTATCTATTAAAGATTGCATTTCCCAGGTTGGCCTCATGCAGCAGTAAGTATAATTCAATGAGAGGATTTTGGCAATTAGCTCTCCCTTGTAGCGAGGTAAATATCATGCTTTTGTAGTGCGCTTTTAAGCCTTCAGCTGTGAGATAATGCCTTGCAGTTCGAATAACGCTCCAGCTACGTTCCGGCTATGTTCTGATGTGGTACCTGGAGACGTTGCCTACTTTGGGTGATATCCTTATTATATCCTCATTATAATCTTGCTGTTGCCAATCTGGTGGTGAATCTATTTATGTATTATGTTTAATATTATGTACTATACTCCTTAAACTCTTTTCTAGGGGGGAGGTCTGACATACGGAGCCCTGTATGTTAATTTAAGAGTTAGAATTAGAGTTCAAGGAGCCAAACTACCCAAGTGGTGAAGCAGACTAGCGAGCGAACGAGCGAGTGGGCAAACCATCTCGCCCCATACCAGCTCGCCCCATACCTCGATGACCGATGCTATGACGTATGATCGACGCCAGGAGCTGTGAGTGGACGACACACCTGTTATGTGATTCGAGGAGCTATGATTGGAGCGCGCACCACTCGCCGCCTCCTGATTCGTTCCTACACCATCATTGTTTGGTATATAAGACCCGAGTTGTGGGCATTCAAATCAGTCTCATTTGGAGTTGGGGAAGGTGAACTTGCAGCTGGAGGAAGACGGGGTGAAGTATTATAATGGGATTGTGACTGTCAGTCAGATTATATAAATGTGTGTTAAGTGTGTTCGGTGTAAACACTTACGTTATGTTGGTTAGTGAGATATGTGATTGGGAATTAACGTGATGTGTTTAATGTGTGTAATGTGTTTAACTATTTAATTGGGAATTAACGTGAACACTACTATTATGTGTTTAACGATTTAATTGGGAATTAACGTGAACACTACTATTATGTGTTTAACGATTTAATTGGGAATTAACGTGAACGCTACTATTATGTGTTTAACTATTTGATTGCGAATTAACGTTAACGCTACTATTATGTACGTAACTATTTGATTGGCAATTAACGTTAACGCTATTATTATGTACTTAACTATTTTAGTTGACTAACTTGTGGACTAAAGCAACTCTTTAAGTAATTGGGTTATGATGAAAGTAATACTATTGTTTTATATTAATACTTACGAGTTCTTTCATTTTCTTTTAATTAAGCTTACATTGCTTAATGGTGCTTAGTACGGTGATGCTATTGTCTCGTATTAGTAATATCGCCTTAGACTAACATGGCTGTGTTAATATTACTTCTAGTGATTTCCTAAGCTGAAGAAAATTCTTTTGCGTCAAAATATTATATTTTGCTTTTCATATTTGAGTGAGACCTGAATCGAATCTATGAAACGATCCTGTAACTTTATTTACTCATAATCAAACTTCAATGTTACGTGGTTAAGAAATAAATTTAACTAATTATTAAATATATATCTAACTTTTTATGTGACTTTGATATTACACCTGATGATAATAATAATATAATACTATTAACGTAAGACAAGAACCAAGAATAATTACATTAAATATAAATAAAAGGACATAGAAGAAAACTATCTATTCATTTCAAAAAGGGTAGAGACCGAAATATTCTTACTTTAATATTTATCTTTCAAGACTTTTTATAAAATTAATAGTCCTTCTTTAGCTATAACTTATTCGGTTCATAACCATAGCCTACTAAGCTTCGGTTAAATAATAATTCTTTATAAATACTACATGACTTTAATTAGTTTCAGTATTTTTCATAATTAAAGAGTATCAGTCAATAAAGGATATTAAGTCCTAAGATCCAAAAGGAAAGGAAGCAACAACAGGAAATTATTTTATTAGATTTTACGTTTGTTTTGCCTTCAGCTGACTGATACCTTAATATATATCTCTGTGCTATCTAGATTCATCAAGTTAACCACTTGAGGATCAAGATACGTAACAATATATATATATAATATATATATATATACCGTTCCGCTTGATGTTCAGTACTGCACGATCTTCCTCTCTTTGCTTTTGACGCTCATGGGATGCTTTAATTTGAGTTTCTATGCTTTGGTATATATATAATATATATATATATATATAATATATATATATATATATATATTTTTTTGTTATATGTGATATCTTGTTTACAGGCAAAAATACAATCTTCTCCAACGTCATAAGCGGTGTTAATAAATGCATTATCTGTAACAAGAAGAAGACAAATGCACAGACAACCTAATTATGTTATATAAAATCACGAACAACTTAGTAGACATAGACAAAGATATATATTTACACCCTACACGTATACAATTTACGAGACGCAGCCACAATCTAAAATACCACACATATGAGGCAAGCACAGACATATTTAGACAATATTTGTTTTCCCCGCAGCATCCAAGAGTGGAACCACCTCCCATTTCATGTAGTTAATAGCCCCACCCTTGATACTTTAAGGACTAGGATCACCATTTATTACATCCCTAATCCTGATCCTGTCCCCACCCACTAGTCCTAAAGCACAAACCCGCCCGAGAGCGGCCACCTTCGGGTCCCCCAACGTAAAAATGTAAGTAGTTCTTTAAAATGATAAAATTAAGTGGTAAAGCGTAAGAATACTTAGATCCAGCATCCTCTGTGCACTCTCGCTTTCAATAGTCATACCTGGTCAGACTGGTCTGTGGGGGGAATTTTTATGTTGGGTAGTGTTTTTGTTCTCTACGAGGCTTGTTCTCCCAATATTTCCTTCTATTAGGCTGGGTTTTTTTGTAATGTCCATCAGTTGTTCGTGTTTCCCCACATTGGTAAATATTAGTTTCCCAATCGCTGTTGCTAACCACTCTCTCTCTCTCTCTCTCTCTCTCTCTCTCTCTCTCTCTCTCTCTCTCTCTCTCTCTCTCTCATCCACACAGACCAAACACCTGCTGTTACTATTATCGTCTGTGTCCTCACATTATAATACAATACACACCAACACACACCTCTCTCTCTCTCTCAATACAAACAAACACCTGCTGTTACTATTATCGTCTGTGTCCTCACTTTACAATACAATACACACCAACACACACCTCTCTCTCTCTCTCTCTCTTCCACACAGACCAAACACCTGCTGTTACTATTATCGTCTGTGTCCTCACTTTATAATACAATACACACCAACAAACACCTACTTCTCTCTCTCTCCTCTCCTCTTCATCCACACAGACCAAAACACCTGCTGTTACTATTAATCTGTATCCTCACTTTATAATACAATACACACCAACACACACCTCTCTCTCTCTCTCATCCACACAGACCAAACACCTGCTGTTACTATTATCGTCTGTGTCCTCACTTTATAATACAATACACACCAACACACACCTCTCTCTCTCTCTCTCTCTCTCTCTCTCTCATCCACACAGACCAAACACCTGCTGTTACTATTATCGTCTGTCCTCACTTTATAATACAATACACACCAACACCACACATCTCTCTCTCTCTCTGTCATCCACACAGACCAAAAACCTGCTGTACTATTATCGTCGGTGTCCTCACTTTATAATACAATACACACCAACACACACCTCTTTCTCTCTCATCCACACAGACCAAACACCTGCTGTTACTATTATCGTCTGTGTCCTCACTTTATAATACAATACACACCAAACACACACCTCTCTCTCTCTCTCTCTCTCATCCACACAGACCAAACACCTGCTGTTACTATTATTGTCTGTGTCCTCACTTTATAATACAAATACACACCAACACACCTCTCTCTCTCTCTCTCATCCACACAGACACAAACCTGCTGTTACTAATTACGTCTGTGTCCTCACTTTATAATACAATACACACCAACACTCTCTATCTCTCTCTCTCTCTGTCTCATCCTCACAGACCAAACACCTGCTGTTACTATTATCGTCGGTGTCCTCACTTTATAATACAATACACACCAACACATACCTCTCTCTCTCTCTCATCCACACAGACCAATACCCTGCTACTATTATCGTCTGTGTCCTCACTTTATAATACAATACCACACCAACACACTCTCTCTCTCTCTCTCATCCACACAGAACCAAACGTTACTACTATCGTCTGTGTCCTTACTCTATAATACAATACTCACCACCACCTCTCTCTCTCTCTCTCTCTCTCTCATTAATCCACACAGACCAATACCTGCTGCTACTATATCGTCTGTGTCCTCACTTTATAATACAATACAACCAACACACACTCTCCTCTCTCTCTCATTCCACACAGACCAAACACCTGTTACTATTATCGTCTGTGTCCTCACTTTATAATACAATACACACCAACACACACCTCTCTCTCTCTCTCATCCACACAGACCAAACACCTGCTGTTACTATTATCGTCTGTGTCCTCACTTTATAATACAATACACACCAACACACACCTCTCTTTCTCCCTCTCATCCACACAGACCAAATACCTGCTGCTACTATTATCGTCTGTGTCCTCACTTTATAATACAATACACACCAACACACACCTCTCTCTCTCTCTCTCATCCACACAGACCAAACACCTGTTGTTACTATTATCGTCTGTGTCCTCACTTTATAATACAATACACACCAACACACACCTCTCTCTCTCTCATCCACACTGACCAAACACCTGCTGTTACTATTATCGTCTGTGTCCTCACTTTATAATACAATACACACCAACACACACCTCTCTCTCATCCACACAGACCCAACACCTGCTGGTACTATTATCGTCTGTGTCCTCACTTTATATTACAATACACTCCAACACACACCTCTCTCTCTCTCTCTCTCTCTCTCTCATCCACACAGACCAAACACCTGCTGTTACTATTATCGTCTGTGTCCTCACTTTATAATACAATACACACCAACACACACCTCTCTCTCTCTCTCATCCACACAGACCAAACACCTGCTGTTACTATTATCGTCTGTGTCCTCACTTTATAATACAATACACACCAACACACACCTCTCTCTCTCTCTCTCTCATCCACACAGACCAAACACCTGCTGTTACTGTTATCGTCTGTGTCCTCACTTTATAATACAATACACACCAACACACACCTCTCTCTCTCTCTCATTCACACAGACCAAACACCTGCTGTTACTATTATCGTCTGTGTCCTCACTTTATAATTCAATACACACCAACACACACCTCTCTCTCTCTTATCCACACAGACCAAACACCTGCTGTTACTATTATCGTCTGTGTCCTCACTTTATAATACAATACACACCAACACACACCTCTCTCTCTCTCTCTCTCATCCACACATACCAAACACCTGCTGTTACTATTATCGTCTGTGTCCTCACTTTATAATACAATACACACCAACACACACCTCTCTCTCTCTCTCTCTCATCCACACAGACCAAACACCTGCTGTTACTATTATCGTCTGTGTCCTCACTTTATAATACAATACACACCAACACACATCTCTCCATCCACAACAGACAAACATGCTTTTATATTAGTCTGTGTCCACTTTCTAATACAATACCAGGGAAGTACGTTATCTGAGGCGGGTGTGCTCTGCGCTCTCTCTCTCTTATCTGGGTCTCTTCTCTCCTCAGGCGATGTCAAGATCTGCAAGTGTATTACGAATTTGTTTCGGTAACGGTAATTTTATAAGTTTGTCATGGCATCTATATATATGTGTATCTGTTTTTGTGCTCTATTTATCTTCAATCTATGTATTTGTCTATCTACTATCTACCATTCTAGCTATTACTATATTATTCTCTATCTATGTCTGTCATGGCTATCTATCGACTTATCCATGTCTCATTACCGCTACCACATGCTTAATGTCCAACAGGGCAAGATTACGTTACGAGAACAACATTGCCTTTTATATCACTTCCCTTTACCCCACTTCCAACCACAAACAAATATATATATTATATATTATCTATATTATAATTATATATAATTTATGAAAGCATAGATATCTTACAAATGTCTACAGCAAAAATCGTCTATTGTTAGCCAGAGTCGTAAAATTATACCATATAAGAGTTTGAACCACTCTATGTACACAGATTAATTACATAGTTATCATTAGACCACTTATACATTTAGGAAAACCATAATTAAAAATTACAATAACTTAATATAATAATCCGTAATTTTAATAATTTGCTAACAGAAAAAAAAAGAAAAGAAAAGAAAGAAGAAAGAAATATGCTTGATCGAAAGGTTAAACTTTGGCCCGATTGGAGGTCTGGGAAGGGGAGGGTCCCAAGTATTATGTGCATTACTATATTTATATCAGTATATAGAAATTTCATAAGAATAGGACATATTGGAGCTCCATCTTTATTAAAACTAATTTTCGGCCCAACTCAGAGGCCCTTCAGTATTATGACCTAGACAATGAAAACATCTGCGTTCTTTTATAAATTAAAGTGGATCTAAAAACGAAGTTATTGACAAAGAAGACAGGAATAAACATATAAATACACAAGGAATACCTCACCTCAGTAACAGAAACTAAAGTAAGACTAACAGTAATATGAAAATCATTCAAACTTAACCCTACAAAAATAAAAAAATAAATAATTATATCGCTCAATAGGCCTATGAATTTGAAATGTTCAACTCAGGTTCCAATTTTTCAATGATCAATTTTTCCCCCGATCAAATGTTTCATAATGGCTATAGAATCTCGCAATTACTTTAAAGTCCTGTATATTAAAAGCATGGTCTTCCTCGCGTGCGTGGTTCCTAATGGCCGAAAAAGAAGTAGTTCATAACAATTGATTTGATATCACACTCCTACCCATGTGTTCAAACACCCTGACTTTTCAAAACAAGCTTCATATGCAATGGACATTTTCGTGATGAATGCTTTGACAATAAAGTGCGGTGGAGTATGGGTATGGCTAGATGCACCCGCTGATTGCCTATACGGACTGGGGTCTTGTCACGCCCAGTGCCAGGTCAGTAAATAATAAGGACTCGCCGAAAACAAATCGTAGCAGCGAAACGACTGCACCTATAGGTTTCATATTTCTACCACATGTACCTTACCCTCCTGGCTTCTTGCTACCACCACTCCAACCCCCTCCCCCAATCTACTCGCCGACCATGGGTCGCCGCATCAGGCCATCACAAAGGAAAAAAATGAAAATATGAGGCGGCGAAACGACTGAACCAATTGATTCCATATTTGTGTGACAAGTCCCCTACCCTTCTGTCTTCCCCCCACCACAACCCCAACTTCCTCCCACCACCCACTTCCAGCCTATCCGTAGATCATCACATAACAAAATGAAAATCCGTGGTGGCGAAACTACCTCACCAATCGACTCCATATTTAATAAAAGAGACAATTATCCTTCTACCTTCCCCCCCACCATCCCCCAAACCACCCTCCCACCCATACGTGCTTGCCAATTTCAGGAGTCAGGAGAGTGGATAATATGGGCTAACTTAAGCCTAGCCCAAATTATACAGTCAGCGTCGATGGATATAGGCCTAACCTAGGCTAAAGAAATTTATTGGCTTAAATTCAACTACTAGCAACTAGGCTAACAAAAAAAAAAAAAAAAAAAAAACAGTGAGTGGCGCAAACATTGTTGGGAAGGATATGTAGTGACCAGGCGTACGGTCATCATGTTTACAAAGTCGATCCGCCGCGGTTAAGTTCCCGTCTATTTTTACGGCGATTTGTTCTGTTATGTGCACCCTGTTGGCAATGTATATGATGATGACAATAAGTCATGGAGGCGTGAGGGGCGGGCTTTCATTATTGTATCCAAATGCAGTCAAAATAGACGGGGACATGATCGCTAGCGTCCGCCGCGGCTCCGAGTAGTGTAAACAAGGCGGGCGGTAATCACAGCTGCTTCTCCCTCCTCTCCTGCTGCTGGATCTCGCCCTACAGGTTCATACATATAAGCCTGGACACCACCAATATTCATCACTTGAGGTTCTTCGCCATAATCACGGTTATCACCCTCAGTATTGGCAAACGAATCGGAACTACTGTCACTATCCTCCATTTCCACCTGTCAGAAGAGCTTGTTGTGTTGCTGGGCATACGTCATCAGAGCGCTTAAACTCCGAATCCAGAAAGTGTCACCCATATCCTATTTTGGCCATTATATAAATAATTAAGCCATTGTAGCAGAAAATATTGCACCAAAAGCTATAGTGCACACTGCCGGTAATGATTGTGGAGGAAAATAATAGCATGCACACCCACCTTTAAGTAATTTAGATATGACCTTCTTATACTTAACACTGATGTGACCGTAATATGGCATTTTGATATATTTAATTAATTTCGGGACTTGAAAAGTAGTTGTTTGTTGATTGCAAAATTTAACAGAAAGACATTTATTTAGAATTCTATCAAAAATATCATTTGTATAATTGTTCATTTTGAAATATCTCCTGAGCCTACACATTTCAGCATGTAAAGTTTCATAAGTGGAACATACATCATACGCTCTGTTTAACAAAGTGTTTATAGAATTAATTTTGTAAAGTAATGGAGTGAAAGTATACCAATGTAAACTTGATCTGTGGATGTAGGTTTCCTATATATTCCGGTGACTATAGTCCCTGTTCCGTTTTGTTAACTAAAGCATCCAAGTATGCTAATGAACCATTATTTTCAGTTTCGGAAGTAAAGGATATATTTCTATGTTGTTTATTCATGTAATCCAGGAATTTCTTATTTGCACTATCATTGTCAAATATCAGGAATAGATCATCTACATAACGCCTGTAATACAACGGCTTAAACTCATCAGGGCAACTATTTAACCACTCTGTTTCTCTAGCACAAAGAAAAGCATTACACATTACTGGACCTAAGCTTGAACCCATACTTAACCCATCTACTTGACTGTATAAAGTGCCATTAACAAAGGAAACACGACTCTGAAGTAGAAAATCTTAGTAACTTCTCAACAGTTTTGCGATCTAAATCATAAAATTATGTAGGCATATATATATATATATATATATATATATATATATATATATATATATATATATATATATATATATATATAGTTTATATATAGAGAGAGAGAAAATAATTTGATAAGTAAGTGTAGACAGTGTTTTGTAATTGTATTTTCTCAAGATCAAGAGGCCCTTAATGTATCTGCTTAGCACTATTTGTCTACAGTGGTGTGCGGCTAGTCCATCCACTAACCTGCTTCACCCTTATGTAGTGTATAGAGATTATTTAGTTTCATAGGAATCATGACTACTATAATAGGAAGCGAAACCATCTCTCCCTTAAGGGGCCCCACCTCGATTTTTTTCTTTCTTTCCCTCTCTCTTTGGTTTGTATCCATTTGGCCCCATTCATCCTACTGTTTTAAGACGTTTACCTCATCCAGGTGTCAATATTTTCCTGGCGAGCGGTAGCGAGCCAGCATATATATATTTTTGTTTTGACAGCAAACTAAATTTTTACATTTTTCGATAGAAAAATTTCTCCGGCGAAGCCGGATTTCTCCATACAATGCTGGCTCGCTATCGCTCGCAAGGAAGAAATCGACAAGTGGATGGGGATAAACGTCTTAAAACAGTTGGCTGAATGGGTCCGAATGGATACAAGCCAGAGAAAGAGAGAAAAGGAGAGAAAGATAAAACATGTAGATGACTCCCCCTTAATGACTAGGTTTCAGAGGGTTTTCAGGTGTGGGTGAGACGTGTGACCTCCAAGTATTATTTTCCTGAGTTTATGACAGTCTTTTCTTTTTAAATTTATATATTTTTCGCACAGAAGTAGGCATACACAATAAGTCAATTAATTACTCTCCTTTTCTCTCTCTCTCTCTCTCTCTCTCTCTCTCTCTCTCTCTCTCTCTCTCTCTCTCTCTCCTGGTATGGGTGTAACACAAAGCCTCCAAGCGCTCTTTTCCCGAGTTTATGACTATCTTCCAACCTAACCACACTGTATTTATTCAGGAGTTTTAACACACAGCTAGACAAGGTAACGAACATACACAATCATTCATTTAGTCACACTCTCACGCACTCTCTCTGTCTCTCTCTTTCAACCACTCACTCACTCACTCTCTCTCTCTCTCTAACACCCACACACACATATATATACAAAGACCTCTTAGGCCTTCAGACCTGGATGAGCTGTTGATATTATATAATGTATAATACTATAATATAATTCTTTATGTTTTCACTGTATAATCGTGCACTTAGAGTATGAGAAAATGCTTGTTATTATTGTAGTATTGGCCATATTTGAAATAAATGTTTTAAGCTCCTCGGTGGCCTAGAGCAAATGAGCTGTCAATTTATACATATATTTCCTAGCCAAGTCTTCCTACTTGGTAGAAATATTAGCTCAATTACTCTAGTCATATTTGAGTTATGAGAGGTTAGAGGTTACGATTTCTGGCCAACCCAGAATGAACGGAATATAGTAGTCGTTCCCTAGGCTGCCTGGCCGAACAGAACGTGGGTCTATATTCTTATTTGGTCAATACATAAATTATATCATTCTTCTTTCGTCCCATGTAATCTAGGCACGCAAAAAATATCTATAGATAAAAACAAATACTAATAATGCACACCACACCTAATACTAATAATGAACACCACACCTAATACTAATAATGAACACCACACCTAATACTAATAATGAACACCACACCTAATACTAATAATGAACACCACACCTAATACTAATAATGAACACCACACCTAATACTAATAATGAACACCACACCTAATACTAATAATGAACACCACACCTAATACTTTTAATGAACACCACACCTAACACTAATAATGAACACCACACCTAATGCTAATAATGAACACCACACATAATAGTAATAATGAAGACCACACCTAACACTAATAATGAACACCACACATAATGCTAATAATGAACACCACACATAATAGTAATAATGAACACCACACCTAATACTAATAATGAACACCACACCTAATACTAATAATGAACACCACAACTAATACTAATAAGGAACACCACAACTAGTACTAACAATGAACACCACACCTAATAGAATAATATGAATACCACACCTAATACTAATAATGAACACCACACCTAATACTAATAATGAACACCACACCTAATACTAATAATGAACACCACACCTAATACTAATAATGAACACCACACCTAATACTAATAATGAACACCACACCTAATACTAATAATGAACACCACACCTAATACTAATAATGAACACCACACCTAATACTAATAATGAACACAACCTAATACTAATAATGAACACCACACCTAATACTTTTAATGAACACCACACCTAACACTAATAATGAACACCACACCTAATGCTAATAATGAACACCACACATAATAGTAATAATGAACACCACACCTAACACTAATAATGAACACCACACATAATGCTAATAATGAACACCACACATAATAGTAATAATGAACACCACACCTAATACTAATAATGAACACCACACCTAATACTAATAATGAACACCACACCTAATACTAATTATGAACACCACACCTAATACTAATAATGAACACCACACCTAATACTAATAATGAACACCACACCTAATACTAATAATGAACACCACACCTAATACTAATAATGAACACCACACCTAATACTAACAATGAACACCACACCTAATACTAATAATGAACACCACACCTAATACTAATAATGAACACCACACCTAATACTAATAATGAACACCACACCTATACTAATAATGAACACCACACCTAATACTAATAATGAACACCACACCTAATACTAAAAATGAACACCACACCTAATACTAATAATGAACACCACACCTAATACTTTTAATGAACACCACACCTAACACTAATAATGAACACCACACCTAATGCTAATAATGAACACCACACATAATAGTAATAATGAACACCACACCTAACACTAATAATGAACACCACACATAATGCTAATAATGAACACCACACATAATAGTAATAATGAACACACACCTAATACTAATAATGAACACCACACCTAATACTAATAATGAACACCACACCTAATACTAATAATGAACACCACACCTAATACTAATAATGAACACCACACCTAATACTAATAATGAACACCACACCTAATACTAATAATGAACACCACACCTAATACTACTAATGAACACCACACCTAATACTAATAATGAACACCACACCTAATACTAATAATGAACACCACACCTAATACTAATAATGAACACCACACCTAATACTAATAATGAACACCACACCTAATACTAATAATGAACACCACACCTAATACTAATAATGAACACCACACCTAATACTAATAATGAACACCACACCTAATACTTTTAATGAACACCACACCTAACACTAATAATGAACACCACACCTAATGCTAATAATGAACACCACACATAATAGTAATAATGAACACCACACCTAACACTAATAATGAACACCACACTAATGCTAATAATGTACACCACACATAATAGTAATAATGAACACCACACCTAATACTAATAATGAACACCACACCTAATACTAATAATGAACACCACACCTAATACTAATAATGAACACCACACCTAATACTAATAATGAACACCACACCTAATACTAATAATGAACACCACACCTAATACTAATAATGAACACCACACCTAATACTAATAATGAACACCACACCTAATACTAATATGAACACCACACCTAATACTAATAATGAACACCACACCTAATACTAATAATGAACACCACACCTAATACTAATAATGAAACACCACACCTAATACTAATAATGAACACCACACCTAATACTAATAATGAACACCACACCTAATACTAATAATGAACACCACACCAAATACTAATAATGAACACCACACCTATTACTCCCCGCTACTGCACTACAAACACCAGCGGCTCACCTTCGCCATCCATCACCCCCACCCCCCGCCTCCTAATATCACCTCCTACCCCCTGGTGTCTTCCAACGGGGAGCGACTATGACAAGGCCGGGGGGCGCAATTAAGGGAGTAGTGCCTGCTTTTTTTTTTTTTTTTTTTTTGGTATTCAGTTATTCATATAACTTTTCGGTAGAAAAATATCCCGGCCAAAGGCCGGTTCCTCTATAAATGACAGGCTTGCTATCGCTCGCCAGGAAAAATAGACACCTGAATGGCGCTAACGGTCTTAAAATTATTATTATTTATTTTTGTTTTCCTTGTTTTCATATTATTCAAATAGCTTTATTGTCACCAATGTTAGATACATCAACATTTTACCATTTTAAACTTGATATACAGTACATAAGTGACAATGAGGAGTTGATGTCTTACGGCATATATATACTGTATGTCCTCATTGATATATTGCCACTACATATTATTAGGTCAACCCAAGCAACGAAATATGTACAAGAGCAGTGAAGGGTACTGATCCACCTCCCGCTGCATGCAACCCGTGAAAATAATATCAATTATAATAATAATAATAATAATAATAATAATAATAATAATAATAATAATGACAAAAATAATAATTATAATAATCATCATCATCATCATCGGTTTGTGTGTGTGTGTGTGTTTGTTACTGGAAGGTTTAACTGTTTTTTATGAGCGTTTAATAAATGTTTGAGTGAAGGTCCATGACAGGTCAGATGGATGAGAATCTTGAACCCATCCATCCTCTACGGATGATTTATTACTGCACAACTCAATTTAATGATGTGAGATAGTCCTACACGTCTAGCTGGTTTACAGGTAGATATAATGTTCATATATATAATGTATACATCTATGCATATTAACAATATCTCACAAATAAACGTGAACTACTAATGTTCTTATACTCTCAGTGGGGCTCGAACCACTGACAATCAGGACGATGGTCCATGCTTTATAGTTACCAACTCTACCAGATTTGATGAATACATGTAATAATTAGGGAACACTGACTTAGGAGCAGTTTGCACACAAACAGAGACATACGCATATATAGTTACGCACTAGTTTTGTGTAGGGTATAACTGTATCAAATATGGCTTCCAAGAGATATATGTCTGATCTCTCTTATTACAGGATCTTATATCAGCCCCACTCCTGCCTCAAGTGAGCCCGGGCAAGGGGGATGAAGGCGGGATCACACGAGCGATTTTTCCGTCAATTTGTTTGGAGAATTGCTGTCTGGCAGCTTCAAAGTGTAAGTTATTATAAGTTAAATCATTAAACTACTGGACATAATAGAGGCCTACCTGCAATCTAGTTTCCGATCTAAATGCAAAATAGCCTCGCTATGGTACGACAAAAGACTTGTTCATCGAAAATTGCCGGAATAGGCGTACGTGTGACACTACCTTAACACCTTACGAGCGGCCTATGCGGTTTATTTATATGTACCGCCCAGCGGGGTGTTTTTAGCCAAAATAGGGCTGTTTACGTGATCATTTTCATGCCTAAATAAGACCCAGAACGTAAAACAAGTACCTATCCCTGAAAGGGCATAAACAGAGCTTTCGAATGACACCATAACGATCCTTTATGATGGCTAGTTTTCTTGCAATAACCGTGCAACGCGAGTGCAAAAAGCATGTAATTCGGTACTTTCCCCATATAATTCAGTATGTAGCGAGTGAGAGAGGGAGGAGGGAGCTGAGATTCGTGTCAGTAGGTTTGCCGCGGTGGTCTGGAGCAGTCATACGCTCGCTAGTCTCCTGCCACCACTTGTCTCTCTCTCTCAGCAACATTACGTGCTGAAATTGCCACTCGACCTATGTCGAGCGCCGCCACATAGTCCAGCTTTATTTAACTCGACTTATGTGGTGAGCCGCTAATTAAGGGTTAATACAGGGAGGTAATAGCTAGCAGTGAAAGAAAACAAATATTGATTTCCTGGAGTGAGTGAAGGCCCTGCAAACATGGAAGGCTTTCAGGTGCACAAGAAAGAGAGAAAGACCTTGAGAAGAAGACACATTGGCGCAGAAGATAAACTATGAATCTACAGTATAATGGAGAATATGAAAGTCAAAACTTGTATTACAACGAAATATACAAAGGATGCAGAGGATGTTATTTATTTATTATATACTGTATATAAAAATGTATTATTATTTTTTGTTTAAATATCAAGTTATTCAAGTGCATTTCTGTTGGCTATGATAAACAGTAGTCATTTAATAATTGTTTCTTTAGATATTTTGCGCAAATACTATTTACTCTATGTAGTCATGGAGGCAAATATCTTCGACAAATAACATAATGATTATACTCAAATACATACGCATACGGGAATGCACAAGCACACACACACACAATATAAAAATCAGTCCTTCATCTTCTCTCAATATTCTTGGCGTCTCTTTTTCTTCTGCTCTCTCTTGGAAGGACTATATTACCATCCTTGCTAAGGCAGAAGCACACCCAGAAGCTGGGTGTGCTCAACCGCCTCACGGGATTCTTTACTTCTGTACAGCTTCTTGCTCTGTACAGGGGCACTGCGTCCATGTACTGAGTATTGTTAACATGTATGGGGAGAATCCTCTGACACAGCACTTCTAGACGAAGTAGAAAAGAAATAATTTCATATCAATAACTCCCGTCCACTCACCACCTCTTTGCAATCTCTCTCTTTGCTGCACTGTTGCATCTCTCTTGCTATTCTATCGCTACTACAATAATCAGTGTTCCTCAGAGCTCTCCCAGTGTATACCACCTCCTCTACGTAGGGTACGTAGTACCCGTCTTGCAACACAATCCCACACTACTCTGTGCAACTATCCAACTCAAGAGTGAAACGTTATTCTCAGTCATTCTTCTATTCAAGAGCTGAGCTCTGGAACTCTCTCCCAGACTCAACCTTGCCCTCTTCCTATAGCTTAAATTGCTTCAAACTCCGTGTGTCCAGGTATTTTGGCTCGAATGTCCCTTGATTTTTGTCCTGTCACTTTTTCAACTTTGGGGAAGGCACTGATGGCTGCAGGCAGTTTTGGCTCCTGTCTCCTCATTCACATATTTCTCTCTCTCTCTCTCTCTCTCTCTCTCTCTCTCTCTCTCTCTCTCTCTCTCTCTCTCTCTATATATATATATATATATATATATATATATATATGTGTGTATATTATGCTCAGGCCCAATCCCCACTTTTCCAATTTGTTTATTTTTATTTTCCTCTATTTTATTTATTTTATTTTTATTTATTTTTTCTTGGGGGTGGCCGACTCAAGACAGAGCAAGAACAGGAAAACACAAAACACAGGACAAAACAACGAACAAACACAGACAAAACACAAAATTCACACACATCTAGGTCACCCAGGAGAATACCCAGAGACTAGGGTCACCAAGGTCGCTCCAGCACTCCCCCGGCCCCCGACCACCCGGAGAGGCTCCGATCTCGGCAGGCAGACATGCAGCGGAGCCAAAGCCACAAGCCTCCCCGCCACACTTCCAGGCTCACCCTTCATATTAATCGTCTCCCCAGGTCAGGCGCTTGATGGACTATTATCTAGTCCAAATTGCGCCCGACCCCTTCCCCCATATGACCACGTGTTCACTCAACTATTCACAAGCATTCTCCATTCATTCCTGTTTATTACCATTTCCTTTGCCTGATCTATAGTTATTCCTCTATCATCCAAAGATTGTCTTACACACTCTCTCCATCTCAATGGGGGTCTTCCTGCCCTTCTATCTCCCCTTGTATCTGACTCATATATTCTCTTTGTATGCCTTTCATCTCCCATTCGTTCAACATGACCATGCCAGCTAAGCACCCTTCTGTCCACTCTGGCTGACAAATGTTCCTGCTGCTCCACTCTCCTATGTATCTCTTTATTCCTCAATCCGTCTATACGGGTAACTCTACACATACTCCTCAAGCAGCTCATCTTCATTACAACCAGTTTTCTTCTCTCCTTTTTCTTCAGAGCCCATGTCTCAGCCCCCTACATCACTGTTGGCTCAACAATTCCTTGATACATTGTACTTTTTACTTTCATTTCGAGATTTCTCGTCTTCCACATACTTCCCATTGCTCCGAAAACCTTCCTTCCTTCACACACTCTCTGTTTTACTTCCATTTCTATACCTCCACTCCTGCTTATCGATCCTCCTAGATATTTAAAACACTCTACTTGTTCCAATATTTCCCCATCCAGCCTCACATCTAGATTCACCCTACGATCACCCCTATTACACACCATTACTTTACTTTTATTAACGTTCACCTTCAGTTTCCTCCTCCCACAAACCACTCCAAACTCTTTGACTAGCCGCTGCAATTTCTCCTCAGAATCCGCCACCAACGCTATGTCATCAGCGAACAGCAACTGATTCAACTCCCAATCTCTACCATTCTTTCCTACTAAACCCAATCCTCTTCCCATAGGTCTCATTTTCACCTCCCTCCCCACACCATCCATAAACATATTAAACAGCCATGGTGACAATACACAACCCTGTCGCAAGCCTACCTTTACCTCAAACCATTCACTCAACTCGCCATTTCCTACTCTAACACTTGCTCTGCTCCCTTCATAAAAAACTCTTTACTGCTTCCAACAAATTTTCTCCAATTTCATAAATCCTTAACCCCTCTTTGGCGGCACCCGGCTATAGTCGGAGTAGAGAACCAAGGCCTAAAGAGCGGGGCCCGACTTTAGTCGTATGGGATGTTGAGTACATAATCGGCTCTGAGAGAGAGTACGAGAGGTGGGAGGAGCGCGAGTGGGCTCTGACCGTTCGGCATGGACGTTGTCCCGCCACTGACACTGTCTTCACATCCCACCACATCCCTGGTCCCGCAATACAGGGTAAAAACTGAAGAAATTACTGTATTTTAGGGATTTTCCCTTCGTGTTGCACGATGGTTGCAAGACAACCCGTGGTCATACAAGGATGGTTCAGGTGTCATTGGAAAGCTCAATTATCGCCCTTTCACGGATACATAATTGTATTACGCTCTGGCTCATCTTTATGCATGAAAAAGAGCATGGAATGAATCTCGTTTAGGGTAAATCTGCCCGCTTGGCAGGTAGTAGAAGTTACAAACCTAGCCGCTCGTTGAGTGTTAACACCTTCCACATTGCTTCACAATCCACATGATCATATGCTTTTTCCAAATCCATAAAAGCCCAAAACATCTCCTTATGCTTCTCTAAATACTTCTCGCATAACTGTTTTACTGCAAACATCTGATCCATGTACCCTCTTCCCTTCCTAAAACCACACTGCTCTTCTCCTATTGCAACTTCCGTACATTTTATTATCCTCTCTATCAACACCCTGCTATACAGCTTTCCAACCACTGATAATAAAGTAATACCTCTATAACTTGAACACTCCTGCCGATCTCCCTTCCCCTTGTACAACGGCACAATACATGCACTCTTCCAGTCTATTGGTACCCTTGACATCACAAAGCACACATTGAAAAGTCTCACCAACCAATCTATTATCACATCTCCACCCTTCTTTATACACTCCACAACAATACCATCCAAACCTTCTGCTTTTCCCGCTTTCAATTGTTTCACTGCTTCTTTCACCTCATTGTCCTCAAGCCATTCATTCATTCCCTGCCACCTGGGTGGCCTGGGTAACCTATCTCCATCAACCACTGCTTCAATCACTGCTTCTCTTCCATCTCTTGCCTATAGCAAAGATTCAAAATACTCTGCATATCTTTTCCTCACTTCAACTGGTTCCACTAGTAATTCTCCATTTGCATCTTTCACTGACTCTTCCCTCTTTTGTCCTCCTTTCCTTACTCTATTTACCTCCTTCCAGAACATCTTCTTTCGTTCTTCAAAATTCTCACTCAACCTTTGACCCCACCTTTCGTTTGCATCTTTTTTCGCTTCTCTAATTTTCCTTGTTGCCTCTCTCCTTTTCTCCTTGTACCTCTCCCATACCTCAATACTACCATCCTGTAAAACCCTCTCAAAACACTGTCTCTTCTCCTCAATTGCCTTTCTCACCGTATCATTCCACCACTCGCTTCCCTTCCTGATACCTCTGCCTCCTACTTTCCTTTTGCCACATACTACCACTGCACTTCCTTTCACTCCTTCCTTAAACTGTTGCCATTCAACCTCTACTTCTCTCTCTTCCATCTCTCTCACCTCCATCCACTTTTTATTTAGTCTTTCCTTGTACTCCCTCTCTTTTGCACTCTTCTCTAACTCACTAACTTTTATTACCTCTTGTTGTCCCGGGCTCTGATAGTTTAGTTCCCTTGATACAGTCCGTAAAACAATCCAGTTGTGGTTTGATGGACTTAAATATACTTGACAGGAACGTACCGAGTAGGTTCTATATACAGTAAAAATGGTATTCAAAGGTTCAATATAGTACTCAATAACAACACAAGGAAGAACATATATGAAGATTTTATTTATTATGCATGGGAGTAAGATAATAATAAGGATCATAAAGGAAGATCCAACAATAGTAACAACATATATATATTGTCCTTACTTCAGAACAATGTTACTAATACCAGAATAACTCAATGGTGAGAGTCTAGTATTAAATCAGATCATGTGGAAAGTATACATAAGGGCATAATACACATAAATAAATATTAACCTTCAATGCAATAAGGAAAGAGAGTCAAATATCTTCCATTTTCACAAGAGACTTCAACGCCTAGGCGGCTAGGTAATGATCCTAGCACTAACTGAGAGAGTTGAGGTTTTAAATATTGCCCCAAGGTTTGGGGGAGTCACACGTACGGCTCAGGTGGAGTCTTAACGGTGACCCCGTGAACTTGCCTTTTGGTCAGGTCACTGGGAAGGTCACTAGTTGGACTGTTCTAGTGATAAATACTTTTTCTAGTTAGTGCAATTATATTCTTAGGCGGAATGCGGTTTTAATTTAAATTACAGGAAAGGACTGAGATTATTATTTATAATTAATGAGAAGTATCAAGAATAGCTCATAAGGGAATTTATACCTTATCACGGAATTATATTAGTTGAACATATGCTACGATAACGAACCGAACTTAGGAATTCGTGTTTCTATATTTTTCTTAGGTAAAGCAAAGTAATAACGTGAATTTAGTAAGAGCGAAAAGGTAGTTTAATAGGTCTACTGGTTGGTATTAATTAGGTCAAGATGTAATCTTCAATATTCGCGATTTAGACAACACACGAAGATAAACAAAATAACTAACTGAGTTCCAATAGAGTCAGACTGGAAAGGAGGTTATAAATTAATCTTAATGAGTTAGATCTGAACTGGTTAACAGATATCGATCGAAAGATCGAAAAGGTCGCTAGCGACGAAGTTTAGCTCATTGATATTTAAAGCAATATCAGACTCGTCCTGAACGGGTTAGCAGGGCGAGGTGCATAAAATGCACAGGCACAATTAGTACATGGACGTAGGCGACGAAGTCCTACTCATTGATACTCAAAATAAATAGTACCAGGCTCGGGTCTGAATGGGTTAACAGCTGCGAGGTGAATTAAATACACAGATACAATTAGTGTATGGGGGATGAAAGTGAGACAAAACACGGAGGAAGGAATTCCTAAACACGGTATTCGAAATATCACAACATCAAGATTTATAAGCACATAAAAGCACGTCTATAAGGTATATTTCGTCTGCGATTACTGAAGAGATTTTTATGAATTACACTGAGCACTCGTTGGAAAGTTGGGCGTAGGTTCTAGGTAACAAGCGATTATATAAATGGATTGATCACGGAATATATTGGGACTTCAACTAACAAATAATAAATCAACATACACATAGTTAGTAAATCTGCGAGCGTGGGGGGCTTGAATATATGTTAATGACACTGATATGTAACGTATGTGTAAGTTATAAATTAAAAAAAGTCTTGAACAAGGGTCAATGAATTAAGGCAAGATTAACACAGGTTCAGAAGGATGAAACTTATTACGCAAGTACGGGATCTTGGGCACAGATCACAAGTAAATCAGGGCACAACACGGTTCACATATTTACATAATCAATACATCACAACAATAACCAACAGAGAAAGACACAGAAACACCTAAGTATTTGGGAGGGCAGGGGGACGAGAGTGCTGGTCTGGCCGGCGTAGAGGGTAGTAGTCAATCTTGCACAGCTGGTTACCTCCTCGAGCAGGGGTCCTCGATCTAGGCCTGGTTACGTAATTTCGAACAGGGGTCCTAGGTCCAGGCATGTTTACGTAATTCGGGCAGGGGTCCTAGGTCCAGGCCTACGTCCACAGCTCGAGCAGGGGTCCTCGGTCCAGGGCGCCAGGCAACAGACAGGTGGCCCTTCAGCAATCCAGAAGGGGGAGGCGACGTCCAGGGGGCACTCTCGAGGGGCAGGGGGACGAGGTGGGGGGCACCGTAGCAACACTGTCCTTAACTAGCCAATTCCTGGTGGTCAAGCCTAGTCAGTAAGTGAGGTGGTGCTTACTTTCCTCAGGTTTTTCTGAGGTCCTATACAAATATTTTCTTGCTCCAGGTGTCAATGAACTCGGAGGAAAAGAGGGATTGAGGAAAGAGGAAAAATAGTTTTTGTGAGGTACATATACATTCTAGCCTGGGAACTCAGGTATTATCATATGGGCCTGGTTCCAAGGTAATATTACAATACTTAAGGGGGCAGGTGGAAGGTCCAGGGCTGCTGTGAAAAATAGAAAACACTTAGAGCTTATAATGGAGCAACTGTCTTGCAGGTCTTCTAGGTACCCTAAGACATACACATAGAGGATTGTAGTTGTATCCTCGGGGGCTTGGAGTGGTCAGGCGTTATCAGGTCCATTGGTTCCTGAAATATTCGGGGCGCTGGTGAGTAGATTGCATAAGGGAGTGTTCGTCATATTCTAGATCTGGCGGAACAATACAGGGAGCGTCACTGCTGGTGGAGGCTATGTAAAAGGAGGGTTCTAATTGGCTGTCCCAGGGCGGTTGTGGTTGGCTGCAGAATACGGCTTGTGACTGGCTGAGAGAGTATTCCGTTTTCTTAGATGGCTGTGGGCGTGAAAGAGAACTGGGAAATGGACGGCTGGGCATGATCAACTCAGGTAGATTCTTGTGGACTATGAGGGGGGACTCTGGTAGATGTCTTCGTTGTCTACCCTGGGGTTTAGAGGTTGCCTGAGTGGTTATGCAGGCCACTCGGTGTATCGTTGGTTTGGGGCCCGTCATCTCACCTCTCTTACATCACGCTTGTCTCTCATTCTCCTGTAACTCCTAACTCTTAGATTTCTCTCCACCAGGTTATGATCCGACATACCCTCCGCCTCACCTCTCATCACATTCACATCCTGCAGTCTACACAATCTTTCCCTTGTCACCAGCACATATTCCATCAGTTCCCTCTCTACAATCTCTCCCCCCACAAGTCTATGCCAGGTGTACTTGTGTATACGCCTTTTTTGAAGAACGTATTACCTACACTCAATCTGCACTCTTCACATACATTTTTCAGTCTTTCTCCACTCTCATTTACACCATCCACACCAAAACTACCGATGACTCCCACAACAGGCTCATTTCCTACCCTAGCATTTAGGTCCCCTAAAACTATAACATTTTCATTTTCATCAAACCCTTGTAGACAATCTCTCAAATCCTCCCAGAAACCCTCTACCTCGTCTAACTCTCTTTCACTTCCTGGTCCACACGCACTTACAAAAACCCACCTTTTACCCTTGAACCGTATTCGCACCCACATTAGCTTTGATGACACCTTTTTCCACTCTTTTATAAACTCTCTCAACTCCTCCTTCACAATAATAGCCACTCCCTCTTTCCCACGAACTCCCTCATCTACTCCAGACTTTCTACCTATCACGTTTCCAAAATACACTTCACCCTCTCCTTTCATCTTTGTTTCATTCAGTGCAAGCACATCATACTTCCTTCTTTCAAATAACCTTCCAATGTTCTCTCACTTCTCATTCGTACTACATCCTTGCACATTTAAAGCTCCTATTCTTAGGGTCCGGGGACCACGAATGCGTTCCCTCGCCCCTATCTCTGTCTTGTTTTTTTGATAGATTTATTTAAGGGGAGAAGGATACCAGGCCCCCCACCCCCGATCCCCTTTAGCCGACTTCTACGTCTCGCCGGAGAAAAGCGGTGGTGGAAATTTCTCACCCCTCCACCACAGAGGAGGCTACCTGCACCAGAAAGTGGCGAGCGTTGGGGTCGCCGCATCCCTACGCCATTTGAACAAATTAGAGATGCAGAAGGAGAAAAAGACAGAAGAGGCTATGGGAAGTAGAGGACACCAACCCTCACTCTGACAAAGGGTCAGCCCACCACCAATATATATATATATATATATATATATATATATATATATATATATGTACACTCGCTCCAAGAAGTATCTGCACCCCTATGCTGATCAGCTGGTGTGTACAGCTCGGTAAGGTTGGCACCTCTGCCTGCAACTATATCCATGTGTCCGAGACGATCTTCTCTGACACATGGATATAGTTGCAGGCAGAGGTGTCAACCCTATCAAGCTGTACACACCAGATGATCAGCGTAGGGGTGCAGATACTTCTTGGAGCGAGTGTACATTTATCTATCTATCTACTTTAAAATATCAAAATTCTCTATCAGTGTTGGGAAGAAAGTATCTAAGATAGTAGTAGCTGGCTGGGTTCCGGAGTTACTATGAAACTTTTATCTCTCTTCTACACTGATGAGAAACAATACAAACTGCACAACAATAACCCACACACACAAACATATACGTATACAAATTTGCGTCTTTCCTTTCCGTTGTTCAGAGTGTGCTGGGTTTGTTATTACTCTCTCTCTCTCTCTCTCTCTCTCCAGCCTCTCTACAGTATATCGTTCCTGAGTGCTGGAAACCATAATTGAACAGCATACTCCCGGAGAGGCCTTATCAGAGCGTTTTAAAGTGTGAGGCCTATTTCCCTATTTCTATACTTAAATCGCCTCTTAATATAGCCCAATAATTTCGGAGCTTTCTTCTCTACTTGAATACACTGTATGGAAAACCTTAATGTCACTGCTGATCAGAACACCCTAATAATTTTCCAAGTTAGTCACTTCCAGAGAGAGAGAGAGAGAGAGAGCGTGATTGTAACTGTGTGCTGTTAATTTGTGCGTGTTTCAGATTATTTGTGTTTGCATTAGAGTGTGTATTTGCGAGTGTGGCAGTGCTTTGGGTTTGTCCGTTTAGTTCGTGTGTGTGTATTTGATCATTACTATTTTTATAGCCAGGTTATAATGTTACCAGGATAACAATAACAGTGAATTTGAAAGAGACAATATGTTAGCTAAGTGTGTTGTTTACCCCGTGGCAATATCCGGGTGAATGACGGGTAGCGTATTGTGTTTGTAAGTAGAAAGAATGCAACCACTTTATCCCGCAATTACCGCTCACCAAATTAATGCTATACCCTGTTCCAAATATGTACGCCAAGACATTCGATCATTAACCTCTATAACTCACGAAAGACAGGAGTAATAAAGTCACAAATATAACATTTGGGAAGGATCAGCCAGAGAATAGGTGTGGAAATGTACAGGCAATTTGTTCTAGCCCTTTTACCTACATGGAACAGGGCATAACTCAGTATTTTGTTTTCCCAGGCAATATCCGGGTGAACGGCGGGGAGCGTGTTGTATATGTAAGTAGAATGAACGCAACCACTTTATCCTGCAAACGGTCACCAAATTACTGCTGGAAACATTCCCATGGTCAATTTCATTGATATTGGGTACTATATATATATATATATATATATATATATATATATATATATATATATATATATATATATATATATATATTAAAACAACAAATATATAAACACGCTCGTAAAACGTGAAAACATACAATTCGTTTAGTAAAACAATAACAAAAAAAAAATTATAATAAAAAAAAAAAAAAATAAGTAAATAGGAAAATAAATATAATAACTTTGGGCTACCCCCTGGCCAGCACAAAGCTCAATTACATTCACTTCTACTACCTCTGTCACAGATGTGTCTCTACCGACCTAACTGCTCTTGTTAAGGGGGAGGTAGTCACTTTCTTTGGAGCCCCTTCTCCCTCATGTTTAGCATATTATTTTTGGGATTTTGAAACGTTCGTTCCATTAGATTGGCGGTTATGAGACCTTTTGTCCCATTGGTTTGTCAATATTACGACTTTGTGCCATTTAGGTGTCGATTTTCTCCTGACGAGCGATAGCGAGCCTGTAATTTTAGAAGGAACCGGCCTTTGGCTGGGACATTATTCTACCAAAAAATGTACACATTTATCTTTAAAGGGAGTCGAGGGGGTGTTTTTTTTTCTAGCCCACTCATAATAGTTCATGGACTCAACCTATTTCTAATTATGTAAGTATATCTCTGGAAACGATTTTATGAACAATATCTGCTATGCATCAATTACAAAACTATATTTTATTTTTTTTATTTTTTTTTTTAAGAGACAATGAACGGAGGAAGGAAAAACACAGATAAAACAAAAAGGTCCATGTGCCTAAAGGCATCCTCCATTCATAAAATGTTTGTAACAACTGGATTTAACACCTTACGAGCGGCCTATGCGGTTTATTTATATGTACCGCACAGCGGGGTGTTTTTAGCCAAAATAGGGCTGTTTACGTGATCATTTTCATGCCTAAATAAGACCCAGAACGTAAAACAAGTACCTATCCCTGAAAGGGCATAAACAGAGCTTTCGAATGACACCATAACGACCCTTGTATGTAGGATAGTTTTCTTGCAATAACCGTGCAACGCGAGTGCAAAAAGCAGGTAATTCGGTACTTTCGTTACATAATTGAGTATGTAGCGAGTGAGAGAGGGAGGAGGGAGCTGAGATTTGTGTCAGTAGGTTCGCCGCGGTGGTCTGGAGCAGTCATACGCTCGCTAGTCTCCTGCCACCACTTGTCTCTCTCTCTCAGCCACATTACGTGCTGAAATTGCCACTCGACCTATGTCGAGCGCCGCCACATAGTCCAGCTTTTTTTAACTCGACTTATGTTGCTCGCCGCTAATTAAGGGTTAAACATTTGTTGATTGTAAGTTTGTGGAAAGCAATTCGAGGGAAGTGAATTCCAAAGAGTAGTAGCTCTGGGGATAAATGAATTCTGATAAGCAGAAGTTCTGCATTGTGGAGGAGAAAGTGTAAATTCATGGGCGCTCTCAGCTGCCCTAGTTCTACGGGGAAAGATGTGGAGAGGCGGCACAATTGAAGCAAGTTCCTCGGAACAATTGCTGTGAAAATATCTGTAGAATAATGCAAGGGATGCAACGTTTCTTCGTATGGCTAATGTAGGAAGGTCCTGTGTGATTGCAGGGTTATTGATTAATCTAATAGCTTTATTTTGAATTTTGTCCAACTGCCTCAATGCAACCACTCCACTTCCACCCCACAGAGGTGAACAGTAATCCATCTGAGAGCGCACATGACTTTTATATATTACGGCCAACTGCTCGTCAGTGAAGAATTCTCGAACTCTGTACAGGAGTCCCAGTTTTTTAGAGGCATTCTTAGCAATGCTTCTAACATAATGTGTCCAGCTCAAGTTAGTAGTTAATGTTACACCGAGAATGTCAATACTAGGGGAAGTGGGAATATTTACATCATTAAAAAATATATGGGAGTCCGTGAGATTCTGTCGGTTAGAAAATTGAATGTACTTGGTTTTCTGTGCATTAAAGGAAACTAGATTCTCTTGTCCCCATTCATTAATTCTAGAAAGGTCCTGGTTCAGAGAAATTGCAGTGTTTATTTTTGAATTTATAAGATCGGGTTGGGTGAAAGAATTGGTAAATGTGAAGGAACTGTGGAGTGTTGAGTCATCTGCGTAGGAATGTATTGGATTATGAGTGGTAGATATGAGATCATTGATATGAATGAGGAACAGAGTTGGGGCCAAAACTGATCCCTGGGGAACACCAGCATTTATTGAGTGAAATTGAGAATAAAGGCCATCTACCATTACACATATTTTTCTGTTATGAAGATAAGAAGAAATTAGTGGAACTAATGATGCAAGGCCGTAGTGTGACATCTTCGACAATAAGGATTGATGCCAGACTCTATCAAATGCCTTTGATATATCCAGTGCTATTGTATGTGTTTCACCATGTTGGTCTGTAGCTTGGTTGATTTGATGCGTAAGAAGGCAAAGAATGTCTGCAGTTGATCGACATCGTCTAAAACCATATTGCCTATCACTGATTAATTTATTATTCTCCAGATGCTTAATTATGTGATTATTTAATATAATTTCAAAAACTTTGCCAAGAGTGGAAGTTATAGCTATTGGTCTGTAGTTTGATGGATCTGAAGAGGCACCTTTTTTAGGAACTGGATGGATGTTTGCTTCTTTCCAGGGTACTGGGAAGCATGAGGTATGAGTACACAGACGGAAAAATTTGGCCAATACAGGAGCGAGCACCAAGGAGCAATTCTTAAGTACTATTGGAGGAATTTCATCTGGACCAGGAGCCTTATCTACTGAGAGATTCTGCAAAATAGTTTTGACATGTCTGGTGTGGATCTTAAGTGAGGGAATTTCAGGTGAATTAAAATTAAGTACAGGGACATCTTGATTTATGTCATCTAAGGTTGAGTTGGTGGAGAAAATATCTGCAAGAAGGTTAGCTTTACCTCGTGGGTCACTTACAAGATTGCCAGTCGGAGATTTTAATGGTGGAATGGATGAAGCAGTAGTGAAGTTGGATTTGAATGAGTTAAGAGTAGACCAAAATATTTTGTTATCATTTGGATTATTTAGAAGTTTATTTGCCTGCTTATGGAGAAAGTTTGATTTAGTTAGGTTTAATACAGTTTTGGCATGATTTCTGATGTTTCTAAAGTAATTAAAGGCTTCATGTGTTTTTGATCTTGTGTATGCATTGTAGGCTATTGCTTTTTGTTCAGTTACTCTAGCACAATTATGGTCAAACCATTTAGGTGAATTAGATCTTTTACTGTACTTTTGATGAGGAATAAAAGTTTCCATTCCAATTTTTACAAAATCTTGTATGTGGCTCAAGGTGGAGTGTGCATCATTAGAAAAGAAAGAGGTCCAGGGAATATCAATAAAGAAACCTTGAAGACCCTCCCAGTCTGCCCTATCGTAATGCCATTTAGTCACCAAAACAGGTTCAGAGTGGGAAGGTGTGGTAGGTGATAGACAGGTGGCCTGTATCAGACAGTGATCAGAAGATCCAAGTGGGGACCTCACTGTAACATCATAATTTTCTGAATTGGTTGTTAAAAATAAGTCCAGTAGGTGGGAATTATGATTAGGATTATCTGGTACACGGGTGGGTTGGTTGACTAGTTGAATGAGATTAAATGAGTCTGCAAATAGCTCACATTCAAGACCAGCATCATCAGTCCTGGCTGAATGAGTGAGCCATTCAACATTATGGACATTAAAATCACCCAACACAGTGATTTCAGAAGAAACATTTAAGTTGAGGACACTGAGTTGTGAGGACAGAGAATCAAAAAGACTTTGCTCTGGAGGAGTATTTGGGGAACGGTAGATGCAACATATGTATTTAAATTTACCAGCAGAAATTAATTTGTATATAGAATAATCAAAATAGGGACAATTGAAACTAGTAACCTCCTCCAGGGCAATTTCAGATTTTGCGAAGCAACATACACCACCTTTAGGTCTGAAATTTTGGAGCAGTTGATAACCTGGAAAATTAAATCTAGATGTGTCAGATGTGGATGTTACTTGAGTCTCTGTCAAAAAAAGGAGAGTAGGGGATTCTGCTTGAAGAAATTGGTGTACAGAATTGATGTTAGAGTGAAGTCCCCTTATATTACTAAAGAAATAGCTGTACTGACAAGCAGCTTTGGGACGTTGCAATGCTCTTGACACAGTCGCATGATGACGACCGGGAGGGCCCTGTGTCAATAACCCAACCCTGCCGGGGGTGGATATCCGAGGGACCACCAGGTTTGCTCTTAACAATTGTACTGCCATATTTATAAGGTAAGTGTATGGTGTTACATGTATGATATGTAGTGGGAAGAGTAGTATTTTATGGATAGAGGATAGCGATGTAGGGCAATGTCGTGAAGTTGGATGTGTATGTTATATAAAGAGGGTTTTCCTGATACCCCTGATGTGTGAGGCAGAAAGATATGTATCCAGCTACCAAGGCCTGGGAGAGAAAATGGAATTCAGGCTATTCCCTGAGTCTCCCGAAACCTTGGCGGTAGTACTTCCCTGGGCGGGGCTGCCTACCCCTACTACCTACAAAATATATATGCTAAATATTGAAAATACAGTTTTATCCAAAAATCAAGCCAGACAATATGGCGTCTGAGATTACTAAGGATCAATGATATATTGACAAAACACGGAATTACTGAGTTAATAGCAAAACAAAAATTACTTTAAAAATACATAAGCAGGCAAATAATTAAAACAATATAAGACAAATATACAATGTATGCGCGAACAAATACACAACATAATGTAACGACTAAATAACTATACCCTGTTCCAAATGAGTTGGCCAAAATGCTTTAACACCAAACTCTATAACTCACAAACGACTAGAGTTATCGAGGTAATATTTCTACCATTTGGGACGGATCAGCCAGGGAATAGGTGTGGAAATGTGCAGCCCATTTGCTCTACCTCTTTTTGAGTTACAGAGGTTAGGGTTATCGATGTCTGGCCTACCTATTTGGAACAGGATATAGCAATGTGGTCACCGGGCGTACAGTATGTAGTAAGCATTTACTTATTTAATGCACTTAATAATTATCTTTATTTATATTATTTATTTATTTATATAATTTATTTATATGGTAAGCAAGACGTGGTAGAACTATCAACGACATAAGTTCGTTCCCCCAAACCTGCCACTGTGTGGATCCGAATCAACTGGGGGTCGAAAAACGAAGCATTTATTGGGTGTAAATGACACTTCTTTCAGATGCTTCGTATTGGAACCCGAGGTGTTTCGGATTCACACAGTGGTTGTTTGGGGGTGTTAACTTTTGCCGTTGAACATAATACAGAGTTAATGAACAAATATTATTGTTGGAAAGTAAATAGCCGACAACAAATTTGAGATTTAAAATACAAAATAAATATACATTGCCTAAAGTGCTATGAACTGTACTTTTTTAATATTGAATGTTTCATGATAGATGGAGGTAGTAATAGGGTCCTACCAACAAATGACCCGAGTCCTCTCTCCTTATTAGACAATCGTTGGCCATCCTCCCACCGTCAGTGCTGGGCTACCACGGACAGGACTGCATGTGCCGTGTGGTGAGAATGTGTTTTCAGTGTACTGTAGTTCATTTCGCCCTATTCTGGTATCGATCCATACTCTATCTCCGGACAGTTTGCGGCAGTGTATGTCTGGTTACGGCCTTGGTGTGAACACAACCAAGGGTCTTCCACATGTATCCGTTGATTTGCGCTATGGTAAGTCTAGCTAATTATATACATTATATGCACACATATATACATATACAGTATATATATACAGTATATACTGTATATATATATATATATATATATATATATATATATATATATATATATATATATATATATATATATATATATATATATACATATATATATCTATATATAGCAGTGAAGAGCATGTATGAGGGTGCAAAGGCGGCAGTACGTGTGGAGAATGAGCAGAGCGAGTTCTTTGACCTGAGTGTTGGGTTGAAACAGGGGTGTGTGATGTCCATGTGGTTGTTTACTGTATATATGGATGGAGTCATGAAAGAAATACTAGGAAGAGCAATGGATGCTGGTGTATCGCTGAAAAGGGAGGGAAATGAGTGGAAGCTGCCTATACTGCTGTTTGTGGATGACACAGTTCTGATGAGCGATAATGAATGGGAGTTGCAGGGTCTGGTAAATGAGTTTGGAACAGTGTGCAAAAAATGGAATTTGAAGGTAAATGCGGGGAAAAGCAAGGTTATGGTCTTCGAAAGGGGTGAAGTCACAGAGTGTGAGGTGAAGTTGAACGGTCAGGCTATGGAGATCGTCAGCTCTTTTAAGTATCTGGGCAGTGTGTTGAGTAAAGATGGGACTGTGGATGAAGAAGTGCGGGAGAGGGTGCAACAGGGGAAGAGGGTTGTAGGAACGTTGAAAGCAGTAACAAGAAATAGAGTGGTCAGTATGGAAGTGAAGAAGTCCTTGCATGACAGTGTGGTAATCCCGACACTAACTTAGGGAAGCGAAGCATGGACGTTCGTGGAGAGACTCAGGCCAAGAGTGAGAGCGGTGGAAATGATTTACTTGAGAAGTGCGTGCGGAGTTACATGGAGGGATAGACAGACGAATGAGAAAGTAAGAAGGAGGTGTGGTGTGGAGGTAGATGTGCTGGAAAGTGTGAAAAGGAACAACTTGAGATGGTTCGGCCATATGGAACGTATGGGGAGCGAGAGAATGACTAAGAGGGTGTACGAGAGCGAGGTGGAAGGACAGAGAGGGAGAGGTAGACCGAAGGAGAGGTGGAAGGATGGAGTGAGGAAGTATATGAATGAAAGCGGTGCTGGTTGGGAGGAGGGGTGTCGTCTGACTGGGGACAGAGGTGCTTGGGGGCGGTTCGTTCGTGGCCACCCCTTCGGGGATCATGGCGTCAGGCAATAGATAGATAGATAGATATATATATATATATATATATATATATATTATATTATGTTAGATATACTTAATTTCATGGAACTTATATATCAACCTACCACAGAACAATTGCCCGTCAAAATATATTTGTTTATATATCGATTGCAAAATCTCATGATCTTTACGTTTGTATACAGACTTTTAAATTCAAAATGTACAATGTCATGGCGCCTCTGGATAAAGCTGATAGCGGTTGATGCTGAATGAAACGAACTGTTACAAGACTTTCATAAACCCTTCCAATTCAAGGGCAAAGCACAAGGGACACCGAAAATTGTTTTTTGAGGTCAGTGTAAAATCGATATTAGTCGTTATCCTGCCACAGTGATGATATTTTTTGATGTCTGTGTCGTTTGGTTTGTCAGGAACTGTATATTTGAGTGGATTTAGTCGGACGTGTTTTATTGTACTGGGTGTTTCGTCACGTTATTGGATGTTCATCAGTATATATTTCTTTATACCTGTTTAAACGAATGCATTGTGGGTGTGTGTGTGTGTGTAATGAGTGTGTGTGTGTGTGAGTAATGAGTTTGTGCGTGTGTGTAATGAGTGTGTGTGTGTGTGTGTGTAATGAATGTGTGTGTGTGTAATGAGTATAGGTGTGTGTGATGACTGTGTGTGTGTGTGTGTAATGAATGTGTGTGTGTGCGCCTTTGTCGTGTTCTCTTATGTTCGAGTATAAGCCTGTTTATTTGTATGTGTACATTAATTTTTATATCTGCGCAAGCGTTTGGTGATTAAAGTAATTGACTTCTTCACCGGCGGGTAAAGCTAATGGTAAACATCGGTGGGAATCAATATGGTTACCAGAGTAGATATAGTCGTAGATGTGGTATACTCCATTCAATCGACCGTGCATCTGGCTCCTAACTGGTGTTTTCATCGAGGCTCATGATTGGCTATCGTATCATTACCCTTGCTCACTGGCCAAAATGAGTGACAGAGCTGATAATGTTTTCTTATTATCTTTATTATTCCTGATTTATTCATTAAACTATATACGTTTAAGTAATTTTAATGATTAATTGATAAATTATAGTCTTATCCGAATATACAGAGCTATTAAATATCACATGAAACCCAATAATAACATATATATCATAAAGTAAACACAAGCGAAACAATAAAATGATAAACTGGAGAGTAAGCGAGAGAGGAGACTGACTGACGGGCTAACACAGTTTAGCCAATCACAGGCCATGATTTACTTACCGGTATCACACATTTAAAATAGGCAGGGACGGAATATCTTCCCTTGCTTGTGTTTACTTTATTATATCTACAATTGTATGTGTTCCATGTGGTATTTTATAGCTCTTAACCCTTTGGCTGCGGCTATGTTTGGGCTATTTAGGGCATATTCAGGCACTCCTGAATGATAAATAAGGCATCTGCATTAAATGAAGTGTATTCTGCCAAAAACTAGGCGAAAATAGCTTCAAAATGACACCAGAACGGACCCTGTACGTGGTCTGGTTCACCCGTAGTAGTGCCAGTGAAACGCGGGATCCCCGCTATTATGTAACACTCGCTCGCTTGGCTACACTGGTGAAAGAGACAGAGAGAGATCCGCGCGAGACACAGCCTAGCTCAGTGAGCCGCTCGGTGCTCTGAGGGTCGGAGGTGGGCCCCTCATGCTCCCGCCCACTGACACTCGATTTTTACGTTTTTTATAGGCTTTTAAAGCCTGGAAATTGCTGTAACTTGCCAAATCATTCCAGAACGTCACCTGCAGCGAAAGGGTTAAGGTTCTGATATCACCTATCACATTATCATTATCATTACTAAAATGTAAAAAGTTTAATTAATATATATGGAATAATAAAGAACAGTATATTTCATCCATACGATGGGGCTTCAATGATTACGTTTTTTTTTTTTTTATATATATAAATATATATATATATATACTGTATATCTATATAATATATAAATATATATATATATATATATATATATATATATATATATATATATGTATATATATATATACTGTATATATATATATATATATATATATATTTGGTGGGGAGATTGTAGGCACCAATCGATCAGGGCTAGACCCAGGTGAGGTTATAGGCATGTGATAAAGAGTCGCTGGAACTCCTGTTTCACTTGCTTGGCCTCTCTTACTGATTTTCTTTGTGCCTCATTTACACTGAGAGCAATCCAGCTAGCTCTCACAAACACCTCCTCCTCCTATCCACTTCACTACACTAAACATGCACACAACACTTCATTCTTCCACACCAAAATTAAAAAAAAAAAATGATGAATTGTAGCCCAGCCTCGGAGTCCCCAGGGGGGGGGACCATAAATGCCCCCTCACCCGACCGACCATCCCCTGACGACCCCACACAATTACCTGGACCTCGGCCTGTTACTCTTTCTATTAATTTCTGCAACATTCGCGGACTTTCCTCTAACTTTCACTCTGTTGAGCACCATCTCTCCTCCTACAAACCTGATCTTCTCTTCCTCACCGAAACTCAGGTGTCTGTAGCAACATCCAGCAACCCCTTCTCTGTATCCTCCTACTTTCTCTATCCTAGTTTCAAAGCCAAAGGCGGATGTTGTGCATATGTGCACAACAAACTCACTTGCTCTCGTGTTCCCGATTTCGACTCCTCTGAATTCTCAACTTTATGGCTCAAACTTTCCTGTCATTCTCTTACTAAATATTTCTGTGCTGTCTATCTTTCCCCTAACTCTACCAACTTTCCCAAATTCTTTGACTATCTAAACTCTACAGTGGAACACATTCTATCCATTTCTCCTTTCTCAGAAATCTCCATCTTAGGAGATTTCAACGTTCACCACCGCCATTGGCTCTCCTCTCACACTACTGATCCACCTGGTGAACAAGCCTACGTCTTTTCTATCCTAAATGACCTAGAGCAGTTAGTTCAGCAACCCACCCGTATCCCGGATCGCATCGGAGATCTGCCCAACATTCTTGACCTGTTTCTAACTTCTAACCCTTCTTCTTATACTGTCGATCTTTTCTCTCCTTTGGGCTCCTCCGACCATAAACTTATCTCTGTCACCTGTCCTATCTCTCCAGTACAGCCACCCGATCCTCCTAGCCGGCGGCGCTTGTGGCACTTTGGCGCTGCCGACTGGGAGGCTCTTCGGCAGTACTTCTTTGATTTCCCATGGAATGATTTCTGCTTCCATGGCCGAGGACCCTCGGAGAGTGCTGAACGCATTACCGAGGTAATCCTATCGGGCATGGAAGCATACATTCCATTCTCTTTCTCTCAGACTAATGCTAAAAAATCTTGGTTTACTCACGCCTGTTCTACTGCTGTCCGCAATAAGGAGGAAGCATTCAAACGGTACCGACGCCTTAAAACTCAAGACTCTCATTTTTCATATGTTTCTGCCCGGAATCAAGCCAAATCTGTTCTTCGACTTGCCAAACACTCTTTCATCAATAATAAATGCACTGAACTATCCAACTCTAGCTCTTCCCAAGCTTTCTGGCATCTAGCCAAAAACCTCTCCAACAATTTCTCTTCCTCGTCTTTCCCTCCCCTTTCCCACTCTGATGGCACAACCATCACTTCTTCCTCTGACAAAGCTAAACTCTTCGCTCAAACTTTTGCTAGAAACTCCACCTTGGATGATTCCGGTGCTATTCCTCCTTCTCCGCCCTCCTCTCTCTTACTTATGCCTAATATCCTAATCTCTTCTAAAGATGTACTTTCTACCCTCTCTGGGCTTAACACTAATAAGGCGTACGGTCCGGACGGTGTTCTTCCTGTTGTTCTCAAAAACTGTGCTTCCGTGCTGACTCCCTGCCTAGGCAAACTCTTTCGTCTCTGTCTATCCTCTAACGTCTTCCCTTCATGCTGGAAGTTTGCTCACATTCAACCTGTCCCAAAGAAGGGTGACCGCTCTCAACCCTCCAACTATCGTCCAATTGCTCTTATCTCTTGTCTTTCTAAAGTTTTTGAAACTATTCTTGCTTCCAAATTTCTTAAGCATTTCTCTTCTCATAATCTGCTCTCAGATCGCCAGTATGGCTTCCTTAAGGGTCGCTCTACTGGTGATCTTCTTTCATATCTTACTAACTCTTGGTCATCCTCCTTTCGGGACTTCGGTGAGACTTTTTCTATTGCACTAGACATATCGAAAGCCTTCGATAGAGTCTGGCATAAATCTTTAATTTCTAAACTACCCTCCTTCGGTTTCTATCCCTCCATCTGTGCCTTTGTCTCTAATTTCCTTTCCGGCCGTTCCATAGCCGCGGTTGTGGACGGCCATTGTTCACTTCCTCACTCTATAAACTCCGGTGTTCCTCAGGGCTCTGTCCTATCTCCTATTCTCTTTCTAATTTTTATAAATGATCTCCTTAACTGTACCTTAATTCCCATCCATTCATACGCAGATGACTCAACCTTGCACTACTCCATTAGTTTTTCAGAACGCCCCAGCCAGCAATCCCTCAACGACAAACGTAATGAAGCCATAGAACTCTTAAATTCTGATCTAAATACTATTTCCAATTGGGGCAGAGAAAACCTTGTTAACTTTAATGCTTCCAAAACCCAATTTCTCCATCTATCTACCCGTCAGGATCTCCCAGCGGACTATCCCTTATTCTTCAACAATACAAAAATCAACCCTTCATCTTCTCTCAATATTCTTGGTGTCTCTTTTTCTTCTGCTCTCATTTGGAAGGACCATATTACCAGTCTTGCTAAGGCAGCATCCCAGAAGCTGGGTGTGCTCAACCGCCTTAGGGGGTTCTTTTCCCCTGCACAGCTTCTTGCTCTGTACAGGGGCATAGTGCGCCCTTGTATTGAGTATTGTTCACATGTGTGGGGAGGTTCCTCTCACACTGCTCTCCTAGACAAAGTTGAAAGGAAGGCCTTTCGTATCATTAACTCCCGTCCACTCACCAACTCTCTGCAATCTCTCTCTCTCCGCCGCAATGTTGCATCTCTCTCGCTATTCTATCGCTACTATAATAATCAGTGTTCCTCAGAGCTATCCCAGTGCATACCACCTCCTTTACGTAGGGCACGTGGTACCCGTCTTGCAACTCAATCCCACCCCTACTCTGTGCAACTCTCCAACCCAAGAGTGAAACGTTACTCTCAAACTTTCTTCTACTCAACAGCTGAGCTCTGGAACTCTCTCCCAGAATCAGTCTTTCCCTCTTCCTATGACTTAAATTGCTTCAAACTCCGTGTGTCCAGGCATTTTGGCTCGAACGTCCCTTGATTTTGGCCCTGTCACTCTTTCAACTATGGGGGAGGCACTCGCTATAGGCAGTTATGCCTTTTGCCTCCCTCAATCACATAGAAAAAAAAAAAAAAAAAAAAAAAAAATATACTGTATATATATATATATATATATATATAAATATATATATATATATATATATATATATATATATATATATATATATATTTGGAGTAAGGGGTCGGGCGCAAGTTGGACTAGATAATAGTCCATCAGGCGCCTGGCCCGGAGAGACGATTAATATGAAGGGTGCGCCTGGAACACCCTTGGTAGTGGTGGGAGGGCTTGTGGCTTCGGCTCCGCTGCATGTCTGCCTGCCGAGATCGGAACCTCTCCGGGTGGTCGGGGGAGTGCTGGAGCGACCTTGGTGACCCTGGTCTCTGGGTCTTCTCCTGGGTTACCTGGATGTGTGTGAGTTTGTGCTTTTTATCTGTGTTTATTTGTTGTTTTATGTTGTTTATGTGTTTTCCCTGTTCTTGCTCTGTCTTGAGTCGGCTACCCCTAAAATGGGGATTGGGCCTGAGCATATAGATAGATAGATATATACAGTATATATAATCGAAGTGATCCAACACTTTATAAGTACGATAATGCCTTCAAAGTTTGTTTTCCTTTGAATTAGTTGTTTCAACTTAAGATGGGTTTGTTGATAAATTGAGAAAAATTTGCCTCCTATGACTTATATATACTACGATATTCGTTTAACTATTATCAGCCGGTCTATTTACTGCCTCTCCTTGCTCCTATCCTTCCGGATATCCTCATCTTTTGTATCCATACCCTCGTTATAATCCTAAATAATCCTTAACTACCACACACACTCGTTTACATCTGCTTTGCTTTTATACAGTAACATAGTACGTGGTTATTGATTGTACTCGTATATTTCCCCTTCTTTCATACAAGTGATAAGGTGCCCATCTTCTAATAGGCTTGTTAGTTTAACCCTTTCACGCACAAGGACACGATTAGCGCCATTTCTAGGATACTTAAAAAACTTTGTGATCATCAGGGGTGTTTAAAACCTTTAGTTAGTTACTGCAGATGTCTTTGAGCGAGCTGTGGGCAGAAAACTACATTTGGAGAGGTAATTATGAGATTAAGATAATTCTGTTTCTGATACTAAACGGCAACCCCCGGTGCATGAAAGGTATAATTGGTTCCTGTCATGCATCTATATTATTAAATCAGTTCGTGTGTCTGTTTTTTCTGTCTGTGTGTTGTTAATAGGCGCAGTTTTGGACCTGGGGAGCTGAAACTTTGCATGTGCGTGTCAATTGACCTGGGTCAGGTCATAGAGGGGGCGAGGCCACGCTCGGAAGTCGTTTCGAGACCGAAATTGAAAACAAATTGAAAAAATGGCCGTTTGGGGCAGAAGGAGGCTTCCGATCGAAAAGGTGTATGGAACGAAAGTTGTTCGCAGCCCCCAAAAATGGGGGTACAGATGAGGTCAGATCCAAAATCGGAGGTAATTTAGCGGCCGAAATCGAGGTCGCCGCTTAATGAGGCACAGGGAGGTCGAGGCCAGTGATTATGGTAGTAGTAGTATTGTGATGATTGTGGTAGTAGTGATTGACGATGGTGATTATGGTAGTAGAATTTAAACCCGGGCAACGCCGGGTACCCCTGCTAGTTCACTGTATAGTATTATACATGTACAGTATGTGATGTAAACATGTACAGTATGTATGTATATACTCAGGCACAAACAGTACCCTTTAGCTGGGGGTGACAGAATCGAGAAAGAGCCCGAACAGAAACAACAAAATGAAAAAAATAAAAAAAATGGAAAAAAATTAAAAAACAAATTATAATAATACATAAATAAGATGAAAATATTATATAAGAATATACAAACAAAAATCACATACTTCTAGGTAGCTAGGTATGCATATAGAAAGTTTGTATATATATATACTCTTCAAAGCATTATTTCCCCTCGTTCTCGCCTCGTAAAAAACTTGCCACCCATGACACACCAAACTCTCTGCTCGCTATCAATCTTACAAGCCTCTCACACACACAATATATCATGTCCCTTCCCCTTACTATAATATTTTGTCTGGCCAAAGCATCCACACTTACTCTCTCTTCTCACCAGTTTGTATTTCCCCTTTTAGAACAGTTTATCATCCTGTCATTAACCCATTCAGTACCAGGCATGTCCTTTTCATCATATTCTGGCAATTATTAGAAGATTTAATTAAGCTTAGGAAATACCTGTAGCAACAATAAGACTTCAAACGATCTCAACCAACCCTTTTAAGGGGGGTGACCTGCTTTGTTGTTATCTTTCTCTGGCTTGTATCAATTCGGACCCATTGTCAATTCGGACCCATTGTCAATTCGGACCCATTGTCAATTCGGACCCATTGTCAATTCGGACCCATTGTCAATTCGGACCCATTGTCAATTTCTTCCTGGTTCGCAAGCCTGCATTGTATGGAGAAATCCGGAGACATTTTTCTATCAAAAAATGTAAACATTTAGCATGCTGTTAAAAACATTATATAAAATATGCTGGCTCACTACCACTCGCCAGAAAAAAAAACGACACCTGGATGGGGATAAAGGTCTTAGAATAGTCGTGTAAATATAGCTAGAATAAAATATAACACGTCGCTGGTACTGCAAGTGTTAATGCTCATTAGAGATCCTATAGTACAGTATAATACAGTATAGTTTAGTGTTATTTACTATAGGGTCTTTAATGCTCACATCTTTCCTGTCATGCACTCCTTATTTCTCAGTAATATTTGTCACCATTTTTTCGTTTATTATTATTCCCTCTATGTGTATGAATGAGACACAAGGCAAAGCAGCCTGTAACAAGTGTCTCCCCTAAAGTTGAAACAGTGATAGATGCTACCTTAAACGCAATATTGGTGGATTGAAAAGACGTGTTGTGTGCTTGTTTAATGTAGTAACATTAACAGGAGGAGGAGGTGTTTGTGAGAGCTAGCTGGATTACTCTCTATGTAGGTGAGTCAAATATATATAGTGGAGGAAGCCAGGCAAATAAAATAGGAATTCCAGCAACTCTTTATCATCTGCCATGTGGCCTCCCCTGGGTACTGCCCTGCTCGATTGGTGCCTACAATCTCCCCTAATCCCCCCTTGTTGGGCGCTTTATAATCTGATCAAGTACCCCTAAATATTTGAAACCATCTTCATCTTGTCCCGAGCCGTGGAATAGTCAGTAGAGCGTCGGCTGCTGATGAAAGGGTCGGCGGATAGAGCCCGCACTGTCAAAATTGTAGTGTTAATGTGCATGTGTGTGTGAGTGTGTATGACAGTGTGTGTATCTCTCTCTCTCTCTCTCTCTCTTTCTGTGTGTGTGTGTGCGCGTGTGTGTGTGTGTGGTAAAAAATAATCACCCTTCATTCTGTATTTAGGCTACCTCCTAATACCTCATCAAAATAATGAACACAAAAATGGTTAGTGTCCAACATGTGCAATAATAAACAATTTGTGCTGTATTATTATTATTAGTATTATTATTATTATTATTATTATTATTTTGTTTTCATTATTGTCATTATAATGAGTTTATATACTGTATTACAGAGCATCACCAAGAAAAAACACTTTCTAAGTTTTACCAATGAGAACCAACATTTTGACAATATTAATAATGTGGATCCCAAGTTCCTGCAAAACTTAAAACATGAACAAAAAAGAATAGTGGCACACAAAAATACAAATGTGGAGAGCAAATATGTTAGAAAGAAGCAGAAACAAACAAATAAACTAGAGTGAACACGAGTGGCTGAACAAATAAGTGGGAGAGATAAAATGGTGACTAAAGAGAAACTAACAAACTGGAAATATAAAAGGGGCTTGATAAACATTAATCTAGATAATAGGTGAACAATACTATGGCAAACGTAACAAAACATATTAGGGAGCAAATGAAGATTTGTTTTTATTTATATATCTATTTTAGATTTTATTTTATATATTTGTATATAGTTTTGTTTGTATGTGAGTGAGGGAGACAAAAGGCAAAACTGCCTATAGCGAGTGGTCTCCCCCATAGTTGAAAGTGTGACACGGCCAAAATCAAGAGACGTTCGAGCTAATACATATATATATATATATATATATATTATTATGATAATGGGTGAGGTGAAATGACACAAACAATAGACTAAATATGAGATTCAAGACTGATGACATAACCCTCCCTAAAACAGGTTCAAGGAAAATACTAGAATAACAATTCTTAGTTTAATAAAATTAAGTATATAATGTAACAAATAAAAATCAGTCTCTTCAGGACGAGAAATAAGAATATATAATGCACAAAGATTATCAGAAATTTGCAAGTGAAAAAAATAAATAACTATAGACCTTTACTGAAGCATGCAAGGTAAAAAATAGTTATATCCCAAGAATTAATATTTTCTCAAGATCACTGGAGAATGGTTAATATACAGTATGTTTAATAACTAGAGGAAATTCACACAATATTAATAAAAGCAATAAATGTAGTTAACCCTTGTTTGGCGGGGGTGGACTTAAGTCGGGCTAGAGAAGAAAGGACTGTGGCGGGGACCGACTTAAGTCTGTGTGCAATTTTGGAGCTATATTGCCTCTGAGAGAGAGACGAGCGGTGGGCGGAGCGTAGGTCGGGCTCTGACCGTTCGCCACGGGTCCCGCGGGCCTACTGACGTTTACTCCACACACTTCCACCCTCCGTCCCTCACTACAGAGGGTATTATGGCAAGAAATTACAGTATTTTAGGGATTTTTCCTTCGTCTTGCACGATCGTTGCAAGAGAACGCGTGGTCGTAGGAGGAGGATTCTGGTGTCATTGGAAAGCTGAATTAATGCCCTTTCAGGGATACATAATTGTATTACACTCTGGTTCTTGTTTATGCATGAAAAAGAGCACGGAAATAAACTTGTTTAGGGTAAAACCCCCCGCTTGGCAGGTAGTAGAAGTTACCGCCTAGGCCACTCGTAAGGTGTTAATACAACTATTTAAATGTGAAATAAACACTAAAGTATAACTTGAGAAATTATTTCTCCTTTAAATACAATAAATGAGGGGTTACTAAATTAATCTGATCAAATTCACAAACTTGGAAACTAATCACAAATTAATTCAATGCTTTACACTAATAAGCAATCAGAAGGGATAAAGAAATTATATTAATTCACAGTAAACTTAATGACAATTAATTATTAACTGATCACTAGATACAAAAATAATAATAACTGGGCTATGATATAATATATATGTGACACTCTTATAGGCTATACTCAACACTCAGGAACACAGGTATGCAGCTTGCAGGTTGCTTAAAATCGTATGAAAGTAGCCTGGTGAGATATAGCACTGCACAAGTTATAATAATCACTATGTACAGAGAGAGAGAGAGAGAACAGGCGTGGTCATCAGCTGGTCAGTTAAATCTGGAGTCAAGACTGCAAATACGCAGGGGGTGAGAACTTGTTGAATATAAAATAGATGGCTATGAAGTTATAGGACAAAAATTAGGGAGAGATGATGAGGGGCGAGGGCTGTTAATGTATGTGAAAAAGGGTTTACCGTTTAGTATTATTAGTCTTAAGAGAGATTACTGTGAATATTTATGTATTAAGATTGGGGAGCAGCCAGAGGACTTGTTTGTTGCATCAATTTATAGAAGCCCTAACAGTAATGATGAAAACAATCAGAACTTATTAAACCTGATGAATGAAATATATGATCTTAAGGTCAAATATAAAATAATATGTGGAGATTTCAACATGCCTGGCATAGACTGGAAATTCTGGACTGGTGGGGATCAATTTTGTCATGATTTTATTGAAATAGCTAGAGATAGTTACCTCTTTCAGTTGGTGTAAGGTATAACCAGATTTAGGGATGGGGCTGCTGGTAGTTTATTGGATTTGTTTTTTTGTAACGAGGAATATTTAGTTGAAGGAGTGGAGATTGATAGTCCTATAGGAAAAAGTGACCATTGTTGTATTAGCTTCTATTGTGATTTGAAACCGCAGCAACAAAAACACGAGAAGACGGTGTACATGATGGAGCGACCTGATTGGGGGAAACTAAGGGATATGATGACCATTGACTGGGAGATGTATCTAAATTCGCAGGATGTAGAGGCTGTGTGGGATAAATTCAAATCGAAACTTTTGGAGGCTATCGAGAAAAGTATACCCAAAAGAAAGTTTATAGCGGGACAAGAACGTAGAGCTAATGAACAAGTCTCTATGAACAGGAAGCTACGGTCAAAAATTAAGAAAAAAAGAAGACTCTGGGAACGAATGAAACTCATAAAAACTTCGGGAGTTGAGAATTACGATGGAGAATATGACAAAGTGCACATGGAATATCGAAGAGTAAATAACCAAGTAAAAGGAGCCACCAGAAAGGAGACTGTCAATCAGGATAAAATGATAGCTAGAAATGTTAAAGAAAACCCCAAATTATTCTGGAAAGCGGTGCAATAAAAAACCAAGAGTGCGTGTTGTATTCCGGAACTTTACTTGGATGAGCAGAAATTGGAAAAAAACACAGGAGATCGAGAAAACGCCGAAGTATTATCTGATTTTTATTGTAAAGTTTTTACAGAAGAGCCTCCAGGGGATGTACCGGAAGTGGAGGTAAAGCAGGTACCCAGGCTGGATGATATCGCATGGAGTGAGGAAGAGATAAAAAAGAAAATCGCAGACCTAAAAAGGAATAAATCTCAAGGGCCGGATGGTATTAACTGCAGAATTATAAAAGAATTGGCAGATCAATTAGGGACACCACTCAGAATTGTTTTTGATCTATCCTTCAGTAAGCAGCAGTTACCAGAGGAATGGAAGAAGGCAAACATCACGGCAATTTTTAAAAAAGGAGATCGTAGTGACCCAAGCAATTACAGACCGGTGAGTTTAACTTGCATAATTGGCAAAATCATGAATTCTATTATTAAAGATAATGTAATGCACCATATGAAAGTTAATAATTTGTTCAGCCCAAACCAGTTTGGTTTTATATCAGGAAGTTCAACAACTCTACAGATGCTCAAAGTGATCGGTAGGTGGACAGAGGCATTAGACGAGGGACTTGCTGTGGATGTTGCATACTGCGATTTTATGAAGGCATTCGATAAGGTACCACACCGAAAACTAATAGAAAAAATAAGGATGTACAATTTGGGGCCAAAATATTTAGAGTGGATCAAATCGTTTTTGCGTGGACAGCAGCAGAGAGTTATAGTTAATGATGAAACGTCGGGTTGGAGAAATGTCATAAGTGGGGTTCCGCAGGGCTCCGTACTTGGACCTCTGTTGTTCGTCATGTTTATAAACGATATGCCCGGGGTTACAGAAAATAATAGCGACATATTTCTCTACGCCGATGGCACAAAAATATTTAGGAAGGTCGAGAACATTATGGACTGTAGAAGATTGCAGGAGGACATTACTGCGCTGAAGGGATGGTCAGACAAATGGCTCCTTAAGTTCCATCCTGACAAATGTAAAACAATGAGAATTGGAAAATCTGAGGTGGCTGATGGAGATTATTGTATGGATGTGTTACGTCCTGGGATACATAAACACTGGGCTCTTTCTATTGGACTAGGTATGCGGCAACAAGCAACAACGGAAAATGCTAGATCCAACCCTTATCTATAAACCCAGGCAACAAACCACCCTAAACCGTCAAGAGTCCTGCCTGGACAACGAGGTATCCTATGACTCGGTTACAGGATGCACGCACCATAGACTGCTGATAGTCAAGCAGGCTATATAAAAGATCACACAATTAAGTTGACTTAAAGCTTCAAGGAAAAGACAGATGACGGAATTAAATTGCAGAAACAATTTAATAACAAACTAGAAGAAAGTACATTTAACGTTACGTTACTTAATACAACTAATCACCCCTGCGTGAAAGAAGGTGAAAGCAAACAGTCCTCAAAACATCGTACAGGTAGACAAGATGCAGGTTTCTAAACTGCATGCGGCTGCTGTAGGATCTGATGCTTAGCAAAGAAAGTACGTTACGGATTTAGAGAACTCTTAACTCATAAGCAGGAATAAATACTAGTGATAGGCCATACAGTGTATAATGGCATAGGTATAATTAAATAAAGGCAGCAACTCGCAACATAACCACATACAGGTGTGCTTCTCACTCTTAGTCAGGCAAGCCTGCTCGGACAGAGTCTCTAAGCCACACCCTGACTCACAATGCTCACAAAACGGTAAACTGTGGCACAATAACAAGCATACAGAAATAATAAACCCCTAGCTGTTAATCTGCCAGGTGGCAGAGGTCTAGCCGGAAGGATATAGGCTTCGGATACCCGGGCTGAGCCACCTGCTCTAGGCTAGGGACGTTCCCAAGTCTGTGCGCCAAATTACTCTAATTGAAAGGGTGCTCTCTTGAGAGACTCAGATCGCAAGTATCTGACTCTCTCCTGGCGACCCTAAAACAAAAGCAAGATGTGCTAGCGCAGTGCTGAGTGGACTAGGCAAGGGCCCTCACAAAACACAACACTAGACACACAGGGACACAGACAAGAAAATGCCCCCAGACTCTCACGGGTATCCTAGTAAAGTCGTGCGGGTCCACAGGACTCGCACCAGCAGACTGTACTTATAGGATCGCAAAAAGCCTCCCCTCCGGTCTAGCCCCGGCTAACCTGACACAAGAACACACTAGCAAGCATGAAACCACCAAATATGAGACAACAAAAAAGCTTCCTAGGTCTCATTAACAATTACGTCTCTGCATAAGGCCCAAAATCCTATCTAGTTATCTGAGAGCTCGTCGTTAATACAATAATAGATATAAGGTCTATCAAAGGGATGGGATAATTAAATAGATTGGTAAAGTAGTGGAAGGAAGGTATATAAAGTAAGAGAGAAAGTTTCTAAGTGGGGTTGAGAGGGATAGATATCAAGGGGGTCCGAAGGGTACGACAGTGAGGTGAGCTCTGAGTCTTGAATCTGTCTGGACCCCGCCCTAGGCATGCAGAATACATCCCAGGCTTGGCAACACTCAACACAGTTGCCGGGTCAAAATCGTCTACCCCGTACGTGAGTCGAAACTAAGCCTAACGTTGCGATCAAATGCATATGGCAACATCAGGCTCGTCCCAAGCTGGACTCTCCGCGCGAAGCAACGTCCCCCAGCCGGTCTCTCTCTCTCCCGCTCGTCTCCTCCCACTCTCACTAGACTTACATCTTATATACTATAATGAAACAATCAACTATCGAGAATATAATATACTAAGATGCGTTGGTTAAGAATAAGGGCAGCTACAAGCTGTGAAACAACATAAGAATATCCCAGACATTAGTTACATTGTCGTAGGATATATACTAAGGAAAAGCCGGCCGGCCGGCTGCCGCCAGCCGGTTTCTATACGGCTGGGCAGCCGACGCGCGCGCATGCCCGCACGTGGCTACTATGCAGAAGCGTCACACCTCCCCCAAGATATAAGACCCTTGACTAAGTTCTTCATATCTAACAGAAAGCTTCTCATAGTACCACACACTGTTGCAACACAAGGCACTATATATAAAACAAATAAAGACTGTTGCGCTCCACCGAGCAAGTTCAACTAACTTAGCGACAATAAGCGAAAACATTCAACTTAGATACTGCTACAACATCTTATACAAAATTCTACACGTTATACAAATAAAGAGTTTTTATAAGGTTTTTGCTTTTTTATTTATGTATTTTTTTCGGCTGAACTACAGTGACAGCCTATTTTCCTCCACACTCAACCCTCAATCCTGTGGCAGTCTAACCAACATCATCCACCCTTGATAGACAATCCGCTATCACGTTATCAGAACCGGCAATATGGCGTATGTCCAGATTATACTCCTGAAGCATGAGTGACCACCTGGTCAGCCTCATATTCCGGTTATGAAACTGATTCAAGAATTTCAGAGGGTGATGATCGGTATAAACCACTACAACTGGTCCGAAAGTAGGAACATATACATCGAAGTGCCTGAGAGCCAGCACTATCGCCAGGAGTTCTTTTTCAATTACAGAGTAATTTCTTTGTGCACTATTGATTTTTTTACTGTAAAAACTCACTGGATGTTCGATACCTTCATCATCTGTCTGTAACAAGACAGCCCCAGCCCCTACGCCACTGGCATCAGTCGCCAGCTGAAAAGGTCTGCTGAAGTCCGGGGCCCTGAGTATGGGGTGGGTACATAACAGGTGTTTCACCAAGGAAAACGCCTCTGCACACTCAGGAACCCACCGGAACTACTTGTCCTTAGATAATAAGTCAGTTAAAGGTGCAAGTACAGTCGAATAGCCTTTGATGAAGCGACGATAATAGCCTATCATACCTAGAAACCGCATGATTTGTTTCTTAGTCGTAGGCTGGGGAAACTGATCGATGGCTTTGATCTTTGTCTGTGGAGGGCACACCTGACCCATCCCCACCTCGAACCCCAGGTACAAAACTGTGGCTTTGACAAAATCGCACTTACCCAGGTTTACCACCAAACCTGCTTCATTCAGTTTATTAAAAAGCTGTCCGATGTGAGCACAGTGACTGTTAAAATCATCGTCGTATATTATGACATCATCTAGGTACACCGTACAGTTGGGAATGTCGGCTACAATGTCGTTCATTAATTTCTGAAACGTTGCAGGGGCATTTTTCAGCCCGTATGGCATAACATGGCAACGATATGTGGCACCGTCCACCACAAACCCACACACCTCTCGCGCTCGCTCAGACAAGGGCACTTGCCAATAACCCTTAACCCGGCAAGCGTGATAGGCCTCACGGAAGGCTTCCTATAGGGAACGCGATAGGCCTCACGGAAGCAAGACCATAAAAAAAGCCTTCCAAAAAAAAAAGGGCCTATCAAAACAAAGGATTTTGTCTCTAGGTGAGATAATTCCCCTCTAGTACTCATCCATGTGTTTCTCACCCCTCCCCCTCCCCTCCTTCCCCACCTTATTCTCCCCTCCCCCCCCTCCTCAATTATCACCTATTTATCCTCTTATTATCATCATTTATCGGTTATTTTTCTCTCCCGCGATAATGTAGCACAAGGGGGTTGCATAAAAGATCGTTATGCAACACCCAGACACCGGCACACACCGCCCCGCTCGTCTCAGTTGACTCCCAGACAGCGAGAGGGGAGGGCTGCCTGTGGCTCTCTCTCGCCTGAGATTATGACCGGGTGGCCAATATCTTCGTTTTTCACCACCCAAATGCTTTTCCCACTTATTTTAACACTCTTGAAGGTTCATATATACATCATATATGTAAAATAAAAGCATACCGAAAACAAATAATGCTTTATATTGTAAATATAACGAATTCTGTCAGAATCCAGGGCTAAAAATGCACAAATAACTACCCTAGCACCTGGGTCTATATCGCGCTTGTCAGGTTAACAAGGTCTATCTTAGTGAGGAACTTGGCTTTTCCTATCTTATCCACACTGTCGTCCACGCGAGGGAGAGGGTAGGCATTTGTGGGGGTTAAACCATTCAACCTGCGGAAATCTATACAAAACCGCACCTTGTCATCTGGTTTGGGCTGCAGTGTGACGGGGGAAGTCCACCTTACTGCACCCTCAGAAATCAGCCCACGTTTCAGCATATAATCCAGCTCTTCCCTAAGTGCTGGTAATTTAATAGGGGGAACACGGTATGGCACTGATTTAAAGGACGGGTGGTCCCCAACATCGACATCGTGCACCGCTTGAGTAGTGAGGCCAGGATGCTCCGCGAAAACAGCTGGGTTTGAATCAAACAAGTGCTGCACAGCTACACGCTGTTGCTCAGGCAGGTGCAATATCAACTCGTGAGCCACTTGTCTAGAATTCCCCGCCCACTGATCCGCGGAAACATGACAATCCCAATTATCCTCCCCCGCAGCTTGACTGTCCCTTCCCCCTTCTCCACCACGATCGCTGCAGATCAACACCGGGACAGTGAGAGGCTCGGAGGGGCGCCTCACATACTCTTTCATCAGATTTACATGGCAAAGTTGGTTCTTTTTCTTACGATCAGGAGTAGCTACTAAATAGTCGAGATCAGAATCCTTCCTTACAACCCGATACGGACCAGAATAATTGGCAGACAAGGGGTGTCCCACCAGAGGCAGTAGTATCAGTACCTCCTGATCTACTTCAAACTCCCTCAGCTTCACCTTCTGGTCGTATCTGTCCTTCATCTGAGCTTGTGAACTCTTAAGGTTCCGACCTGCTACCTCCAAGCTCTTTAGCATTCTCTCACAGCTTTCAACTACATACTTTAGAAGCGAGCATGGCTTTGTGACTCCCTCCGAGATCTCCTTGACTATGTGGAGGGGCCCCCTGACCCTGTGTCCAAAAACCAACTCGTTCGGGCTAAATCCCAAGCTCTCCCCAGGTACTTCTCTCGCAGCAAATAAAACGTATGGGAGACCTAGATCCCAGTCCTTCCCATTTTCCATGCAATAACACCGCAACATACTCTTGAGAGTCGAGTGCCACCTTTCCAAAACACCCTGACTCTCGGGATGGTAGGCAGATGACACCACAGACACTATCCCATGTTGCTGCATGGTCTGCTTAAACAGAGCAGAAGTAAAATTGGATCCCTGATCAGACTGGATCTCCTGAGGGTAGCCATAATGAGAGAAATAGACAAGTAGGTTTTTGACAACAGTCTTAGCCATCCCGTTGCGCATGGGGTAAGCATCTGGATACCGTGTTACTACATCCATTACAGTTAGTAAAAATGTATTGCCGGCACTAGTGGGGGGCAATGGGCCAACCATATCGATAACTACTTTGCTGAAGGGCGGCCCAATGACAGGGATGGGTTGTAACGGGGCTCTCTGGATGACCTAATTGGGTTTCCCAACAACTTGACAAGTGTGACACTGTGACACCCATGACACGACACTCGCCTTTAACCCAGGCCACCAGAAAAGCTTGCTCAGAGCTGCCTCCGTCTTACGTGCCCCCAGGTGCCCTGCCAAAGGCACATCATGAGCTAATCTCAATAAGCCCTCACGGCACACCCTCGGTACTACTAACTGGTCCACTAATCCTGACCCGCCATCCCACTTTTTCTTGGGATCCTGATGTCTCCGATACAAAATCCTCTCGGACAAGAAAAAATCACCAGGCTGCGCATCCCCATCGCTCTCCAGTTCGACAGCACCATTACCACACGCCCTGACTTCAGGATCTTCCAGCTGCAAGGAACATATATCAGCAGGTGCGAGATTATCCAAGTTCATCTTAAATAATTTATTTCCACCTCCAATGTCCCGCTGAGCCATCCTTTCCTCACGCTGCGCATAACGATGCTGTCGCAGAGTCTCTTCCTGCCCTGCACCTGCACTAGCGGTGACAGGCCCCGGGGCCTCTCCAGACTCTAACATAGGTGCCAATAATGAGTCACCAAGAAACACTGCCGGCTCAAAACTCTCCAATTGACCAACACTTCCCGTTTTCTTGTGACCTTTCCTCCGCGGTATGATAGACTGAGGCTGCAAGGCTCCGGATGTCTGAGAACGTGTCACAACACACGCCATGGTTTGTACGCTACACTTCTCAACCCACTCCTGCTCCTCCCTACTAACGTCGGCCGCCTTCTCGGCAACGACCAAGGGTGAAACCTTAGAAGCAGGCACCGCAAAGTCGTTGCCGAGGAGGAGGTTGACGCCTCCAACAGGCAAGTTCTCTACAATTCCGACATCCAGCTACTTTGCCACACCACCCACCTCCAGCTCCATCCGCACCAGCGGGTAGGACTTCGTAGCATTGATCCCCTGAACTACCACCACCCGAGCAGCGTTAATCGGTCTACCAGTAAAGTTCCTTAACAAGGTCTGAGAAGCCCCAGTATCACGCAATAGCTTAACTCCTCGCCTTTCGCCAGCCCACCTCACAAAACCATGCCCTCTATGACCCCCAAAGACGTCGCGGACAGGGTTCGAGCCTTCCGGACTCTTGAACACAGGCTGTGTCCCAACCTCTGACGAACTACCCTTGGCAAACTCAGGAGATATAGGCGACACCCCTATGCTGCGGGCCAATGACACAACCTTGTTTGGTGGCTTGTTCGGATAAGCATTTGCAAAGTGACCCTCCTTGTGACATGCAAAGCACTCTTTACTCTTTGGTTTCCCTTGGGAGTGGGAGGTACCATTAGACTTCTTATACGGGACGGTATTTGGTTTATGTTCAGTTTTATTGTCAGTGCTAGATGGTTTTGTGTATTTATGTGTATCAAAATTCTTGGGAGGGGGAGGGGTACGATCCTTTGCACCCGACTCACTCCTACCTGCTGCTCCGCACCCTCAAATTAATGACAGTCGGAGGTCAGCCATTTCTGCTGCCTCCTGGAGAGTTCTAGGATGTGTTTCCTTTATATTTAATGTTAAATCCCCGCCTGTGCACTTAAAGAACTGCTCCAAGAGAACCAGCTCACTCAACTCCTCAATAGTAGCTGCCCTCTCAGAATGCAGCCAATGTCGTAGTGCATCAGACAAGTTCCGGGCGTGTTCTAGGAAGGTACTATCCTTGCCCTTAGTAACACCCCGAAACTTCAAACGGTAAGTTTCTGGTTGTAACTCATAGGCCCGTAGCACAGCCTTCTTTAGCTTATCATAAACTACACAGGACTCTAAAGGTAGTGCATCATACGCTTTTAGCCCCTTTCCTAGGAGTCTTGATGAAACTAATGCTGCCCACTTTTCCTGAGGCCACTGGTGTTCCTGACACTTCTTCTCAAATCGCAAAAAAAAACTCAGCCACACCTAATTCATCGAACACAGGAACTAGTTTAAGCAGGTGCGACAATGATTGGTCCCGATGTCTGATACCTCCCCCAATATTCCGCCCTGTTACCTCCACTCGAGATCTCTCCAGCTCCCTGTCAGCCCGATACCTAGTAGACTCTGCCTGCAGTTCAGCCTCTCGTATAGCTGTTCTCTCTGCAGCCTCAGCCTGAGCTCTAGCAGCCTCAACCTGAGCTCTAGCAACCTCAGCCTGCACACTAGCCTGTCTCTCGGCAGACTCAACCTGAGCTCTAGCAGCCTCAACCTTGGCCATCTCAAGCCGAAACAACAAATCTGGAGACAACCCTTGAGGAGCGGAAGGTGCATTTAATGGAGAGGGTCCCTGTGATTGAATTCCACGCTGCCATTGACCATCAACTTGGGGATATGTACTAAATTCAGGCACCCTGACGTTTGATACGGGGGTAGAGTGGAGGGGGGGCTGGGGACCGGGGCCCACAGTCACCTCTCCACCCAGGTCTCTCCCTTCTAAACCCAATATCAAAGTCCTCAGCTGATCTTTCCTCATGCCACTTAAACCCTGGTGACCCTGAAGACCTGCCACACACTTTAAGCCATACTTATTCAGCTTCAACACCCTGGCAGCGGTAAGGGGCACCTCTAAAAATCTTCTAGCACCCTCCTCGCTATCGACTAGCCACTCCACAGGTCTTTCTCCCTCAGAGCCCGTATCGTGACCTGACCCATCACTGTGTTCTGGTGTATTAGACATGTTTGTGTACTGCAGTAATTATCACGGTTATAGAATGTGCCTTATCTCCTATGCAAGTATGTATATACTAATGTTATTTAAAGTCTTTTAATGTGTTATATTGGTTGCTCCAAAACAAAACTATGTCCACTGTATTCCTCTAATCATAAGGAATCTCAAAACAAATGACCACTATATTCCTCTGTTCAGTAAATCCTATGCAAGGTCGCCATTTGTTACGTCCTGGGATACATAAACACTGGGCTCTTTCTATTGGACTAGGTATGCGGCAACAAGCAACAACGGAAAACGCTAGATCCAACCCTTATCTATAAACCCAGGCAACAAACCACCCTAAACCGTCAAGAGTCCTGCCTGGACAACGAGGTATCCTATGACTCGGTTACAGGATGCACGCACTATAGACTGCTGATAGTCAAGCAGGCTATATAAAAGATCACACAATTAAGTTGACTTAAAGCTTCAAGGAAAAGATAGATGACGGAATTAAATTGCAGAAACAATTTAATAACAAACTAGAAGAAAGTACATTTAACGTTACGTTAATTAATACAACTAATCACCCCTGCGTGAAAGAAGGTGAAAGCAAACAGTCCTCAAAACATCGTACAGGTAGACAAGATGCAGGTTTCTAAACTGCATGCGGCTACTGTAGGATCTGATGCTTAGCAAAGAAAGTACGTTACGGATTTAGAGAACTCTTAACTCATAAGCAGGAATAAATACTAGTGATAGGCCATACAGTGTATAATGGCATAGGTATAATTAAATAAAGGCAGCAACTCGCAACATAACCACATACAGGTGTGCTTCTCACTCTTAGTCAGGCAAGCCTGCTCGGACAGAGTCTCTAAGCCACACCCTGACTCACAATGCTCACAAAAACGGTAAACTGTGGCACAATAACAAGCATACAGAAATAATAAACCCCTAGCTGTTAATCTGCCAGGTGGCAGAGGTCTAGCCGGAAGGATATAGGCTTCGGATACCTAGGCTGAGCCACCTGCTCTAGCCTAGGGACGTTCCCAAGTCTGTGCGCCAAATTACTCTAATTGAAAGGGTGCTCTCTTGAGAGACTCAGATCGCAAGTATCTGACTCTCTCCTGGCGATCCTAAAACAAAAGCAAGACGTGCTAGCGCAGTGCTGAGTGGACTAGGAAAGGGCCCTCACACAACACAACACTAGACACACAGGGACACAGATAAGAAAATGCCCCCAGACTCCCACGGGTATCCTAGTAAAGTCGTGCGGGTCCACAGGACTCGCACCAGCAGACTGTACTTAAAGGATCGCAAAAAGCCTCCCCTCCGGTCTAGCCCCTGCTAACCTGACACAAGAACACACTAGCAAGCATGAAACCACCAAATATGAGACAACAAAAAAGCTTCCTAGGTTTCATTAACACCTTACGAGCGGCCTAGGCGGTTTATTTATATGTACCGCCCAGCGGGGTGTTTTTACCCAAAATAGGGCTGTTTACGTTATCATTTTCATGCCTAAATAAGACCCAGAGCGTAAAACAAGTATCTATCCCTGAAAGGGCATAAACAGAGCTTTCCAATGACACCATAACGATCCTTTTATGATGGCTAGTTTTCTTGCAACAACCGTGCAACGCGAGTGCAAAAAGCATGTAATTCGGCACTTTCCCCATACAATTCCGTATATAGCGAGTGAGGAGGGAGGTGGGATTCGTGTCAGTTGGTTCGCCGCGGTGGTCTGGAGCAGTCATACGCTCGCTACTCTCCTGCCACCACTTGTCTCTCTCTCTCAGCAACATTACATGCTGAAATTGCCACACGACCTATGTCGAGCGCCGCCAGATAGTCCAGATTTATTATACTCGACTTATGTTGCGCGCCGCTAATTAACCCGTTGAGCCCCGGCTAGTTATAATATTTTGTTCACCCCCGTCCCAAGCCATTTTCACTTATTTTTTTTTGTTTGCTAAAATGGAAGACAAAGCACATACACACTCACACAGTCTCTCTCACATACACACACACAGTCATTCGCACGCACGCCCACATGCACATGCAGGTTCCCCGTATTTGGTAAAACCTCCCATCGTTGCTACTGTCCAATGTCACCTCTTTGTGCAATAAACTCAACAAACTTATTGTGACAGTTAAACAAATTAGTGCTGATATTGTAGGAGTTACTGAAGCATGGCAAATCACCCCAGAAATATGCGTGATACAAGACTACGACCTCTTTCACCAACTTCGGACAGAGAGGAAGGGAGGAGGAGTAGCTATTTTCACCCGGAAACAGCTGTGTGCATCTCGCCTGGATATTGAGGTCCCGGAGGGAATCGAAGCACTCTGGGTGAGAGTTAATCCCCCCTCCCACCCTCGTCACACTGCCTCCATTATTTACTGGCAGACTCGATGATACGTGGTCAGCTCACAGAGTTTTGCGCCAGAGCACCTAAGACCAGGAAGCGTTTTTGTATCCCTGGTGGTGGTGTGGACGACGTAGTTGCTGCAGTTGACGAAGTATCTAAGCTGGCCCCTGCTAATACAATGTACGTCATCCACGGTGGACCCAACGATGTACAGCGAACCCGGTCGGAAGATTTGCTTATAAAGTACCCGCAGCTGATCAAGTCGTTTAAGGAGAAGTCATCAAGGATAATCGTCTCAGGAATCGTCCCCCGGCTTGGTGTAGAGAGCCGATTTTACAACATAGCCACCTGCACAAATCGTTGTCTAGCAAACCTCTGCAGGAAGGAAAACGTGGGATTCGTCAACACCTGGGACAATTTCTACTACGATGACTATTTGTTTTCGGACGATGGAGTTCATCTGAACCAGGTGGGAGCAGCACGTTTTGGGCGTCTTCTCAACGATGCGGTGAAGGATTTTCGGAGAAGAAATCGACTCAGCACAGGACAACCAGGAAGGAGGACCGAAGACAGCGAGGGCGGCAACCTGCGAAGGAATTAAATGCTAATCTGTCAAGAACCGTGAATTGGATAAAGCTCAACCAACACGACCCAAATTCAAAACCGCCAGGGATAACAACCGAGGACCGATGTCAGCCATGAATGTAAATGTAGATCCGACCAGAACCAAAAATTTGATTAAAGAACGTTCTGTGAGTTCTAAAACCGCAACTTTAAAGGTTTTCTATGCAAACGCTCGTAGCATACGCAATAAATTTTCAGATTTAGAGGAAATAGTGTATACTGAAACTTATGATGTGATTGGTATAACAGAATCTTGGCTCAATACAGTAGATAGAGACTTTATAGCAGAGTAGTCACTTCCCGGTTATGTAATGTTTGAGAAAAGCCGAATAAATAAAAATGGAGGTGGCGTTTTATTTTATATCAAAGAAATTCTTAACCCGACCCTCTTGTCAAAACCTCAAATTGTGAACGTCGACACATCTTTTGTGCTAATAAAGAATAATAAAGGTACAAAAATAATACTTGCATTAATATACAGACCTCCAGCTCAATCAGTGCAAACTGACCGAGAAATTTATGAACAATTTGCAGATGTAAGTAACTCACAAGATTCCGTAATTTTTGGCGACTTTAATTTACCTGTGACCAAGTGGGGCAATACTCTTACTTCACACTCTGGACATGACTTGTATACGAACTTGCAAGAGAGTTCGCTTTATCAATTTGTTCGAACACCGACCCGTGGTAATAACGTTCTTGACATTGTACTTGCAACAAAAGAAGAATTAATAGAGAATTTGAATGTTGGTGATGAATTCAGTAACAGCGACCATCGTACGATAACTTTCACTTTAAACTTTACTAGTAACGAACCAAATAGTAGCATCGAAAAAGTCCCTAATTTCAAGAAAGCAAACTTTCATAAACTTAGAGCTATGATTAAAGAAACTGACTGGATCTTTTTAATTAACAATAACGACATAAATACATCTTGGAAGTTATTCAAAACCACTTATCTAAAAGCAGTGCAAGACTGCATACCATCGAAATACGGCGTCCAGGCCATAATAATAAGCCCAAATGGTGGAATAAAGATATTTCAAACTGCCTGCTTGCTAAAAAATTTGCTAATGATAGATAAAAATCCTCACAAAATGACGAAGAACGGCTGAAATTTGTAGAGCTACGAAGCAAAGACAAAAAGTTAATTAAGCAAAGTAAAAGAACCCTAGAGTTACATATTGCGAATCAAAGTAAAACAAACCCGAAAGAATTCTATAGTTATATCAGAAAGAAAAATGTAGTTACTTCAACTGTTGGACCGTTAGTCGATAAAAATGGAGAATACACCAAAGACGAAGTACAAATGAGTAATGCCCTCAATACCTTCTTTACATCAGTTTTTACAACAGAAGACCTCAGTGATATCCCTACACCATCGCCGATTCAGATTGATAATTCAGATGTTCTAAGCAATATCACCGTTACAGAGAGAGAAGTATTGAATTGTTTAGATAAACTCAAGGTAAATAAAACGCCTGGACCTGATACAATCTCGCCTAGAGTTCTAAAGGAATCTAAGGATGAGCTCTCCAAACCACTGACATTACTATTCAATAAATCCTTGCAGTCTGGAACTATGCCTGATCAGTGGAAGATAGCCAACGTAACACCGATATTCAAAAAAGGCAGCAAATCCCTACCCAGTAACTATCATCCAATTAGCTTAACCTCAGTTGTATGTAAAATGCTAGAAACGGTCATAAGAGACAGACTCGTAAATCACTTAGAGGAAAATAACATACTTAAAGATACTCAACACGGCTTTCGTAAAAAACGTTCCTGTTTAACAAACCTCTTAGACTTCTTCCACGATATCCTCAACCTCTACGATGAGAGTAAAGCTGTAGATATTATATACCTTGATATTCAAAAAGGCCTTTGACAAAGTTCTCCACAAACTTTTACTGCTAAAACTAAAAGCGCATGGAATACAAGACGGTGTGTTGAAATGGATAGAAAATTGGCTCAGCGACAGAAAGCAAAGAGTAGTCATAAACGGTAAGGCATCTAAATGGACCAATGTAAGTAGCGGGGTACCCCAGGGATCGGTACTAGGACCAATTATCTTTCTAATTTACATCAACGACATAAATGAGGGTCTCACCTGTACAATCTCAAAATTTGCTGACGATACAAAAATTGCAAATAACGTACTCTCAAAAGATCAAGTTGACGATATGCAACACAATCTAGATAAATTGTCACATTGGGCCCAAATTTGGCAAATGAGTTTCAATGCGGATAAATGTAAAGTACTACATATCGGATACCTAAATGAGAAAGCAAACTATTCGATGAATGGCACTCAGCTTAAGAATGTAAACAGAGAAACCGATCTGGGAGTAACAATATCGAGTAACCTAAAACCGAGTCAACAATGTTCAGAAGTTGTTAAGAAGGCAAACAAAATAATTGGCTTTATATGCAGCTCATTTGAGCATAAATCCAAAGACGTTATCCTAACCCTTTACAATTCCTTAGTCCGCCCTCTTCTGGAATACTGCGTTCAATGCTGGTGCCCTTATTACCAAAAAGACATAAACAAGCTAGAACGAGTTCAACGTAGAGTTACCAAAATGATACATAGCCTAAAGAACAAACCATACGAAGAGCGTCTTAGAGAATTAAATCTATTTCCTTTAACCCAGCGCAGATTAACACCTTACGAGCGGCCTAGGCGGTATATAATATGTAGCCACCAGCGGGGTGTTTTTAGGCAAAATAGGGCTGTTTACGTGATCATATTCATGCCTAAATAAGACCCAGAGCATAAAACAAGTATCTATCCCTGAAAGGGCATAAACAGAGCTTTCCAATGACACCATAACGATCCTTTTATGATGGCTAGTTTTCTTGCAACAACCGCGCAACGCGAGTGCAAAAAGCATGTAATTCGGCACTTTCCCCATACAATTCCGTATATAGCGAGTGAGAGAGGGAGGGAGGAGGTGGGATTCGTGTCAGTAGGTTCGCCGCGGTGGTCTGGAGCAGTCATACGCTCGCTACTCTCCTGCCACCACTTGTCTCTCTCTCTCAGCAACATTACGTGCTGAAATTGCCACACGACCTGTCGAGCGCCGCCAGATAGTCCAATTTATTATACTCGACTTATGTTGCGCCCCGACAATTAGGGGTTAAGAGGTGACTTAATTCAAGTGTTAAAAATTATCAAAGGCATCGACAATATGAACTGTAGTAAGTACTTCACTATCGACCAATCTAATTACACGCGGGGAAACGGTTGCAAAATTATTGGTAAATATTTTAACTCTCACGAATCTAAGAATTTCTTCTTCAATCGAGTTGTCAACTTGTGGAATGGGCTTCCCCGAGACGTTATAGACTGCAGCACCGTTGATTCAATTAAACTCCGCCTAGACAAATATCTCGCATCAAACCCGCGACTGACTGCGTTTGTAAATGAATAACTTTATTTTATCCTCCCCTCAGTTACTAACCCATATGTCCCCTATTAACTTCCTAGTCCTGCCACGGACATTAGTTCCAGGGCAGTAGTTCCCTTTCCAATGTTCCCTTACCCACTCTAAACCACTGTTTGGACACTTGATCCTCAGTGTTTTGGGGGACAAGCAGCCTAGAAGGGTCACTAGAACTGTTGTTGCTTGATTTCCTTTGTACTACTGTGTGATCTACCACCCACCACGCTCACCCACCGGCCCCGCACTAATCAACCACATCATCGATACATGTGATGATCTCAAACTCCAATTTCCATCAGCCAAGTTGGTGGTTTGTGAGGATTTCAATGAACTAGACACCAGTGAGATTCAAGAACAGCTGCATCTTTCACAAATTGTTGACTTCCCCACCCACAACCACAACACTCTTGACCTTATCTTGACGGACATGGATGAGCAGTACCTCCTACCTGAACCTTTACCTCCTGTGGGACGCAGTACTCATCTCTCTGTGTTCTGGTCACCTGCCCCTACCACCTCCCATCAACAGACCCCCGTCATCCGGACCTACCGACCAACGCCACACTCTGCAATGCGGGGGTTCGGGCAGTGGTTGGTTCATTACCCGTGGACGGAGGTTCTCACTGAAGATGTCAATGCCAAATGGGACAACTTCGTATCTACCACCACCGAAGCCTACCACCACTTCTTCCCCACCAAGAGGACCAAAATGCACCCCTCTGACGTCCCATGGATTACTCCTCGGATCAAGAGACTGATGCAGAATCGGAATAAGGCCTTCTACACGGACAACAATCGCTACAAGGACCTACGCAACATTGTGATAAGGGATATCCGTTGGGCGAAGAAGTCCTACTACCCTACAAAGATTCATCATTTAAAACAAACCAATATCAGTCAGTGGTACTCTAAAATTAAGAATCTTTGTGGCTTAAGTAGTGGGACTCCTTCGATCCCCTGTGTTTCCCATGTCCCTCGTGAAGATGCACCTGGACTGATAAATAATCACTTCTCTACCATATGCCAGACCCTCCCCAAACTAGACCGCACCAACCTCCCTGCCTTCCTCCCATCCCCTTCCCCCCCAGTAACTGTTCAAGAATATGAAGTGGCCAAAAAGCTTTCCAGTTTCAAATAAAAAAGATCAACAACCCCAGTAGACCTACCCCTGAAAATATACAAATAATTTTCGGTTGAATTTGCCACCCCCCTTTGCTCGATAATTAATGCCTCCTTAAGGCAAAGTAAATGCCCTGCAGACTGGAAAACTTCATACGTCACTCCAATTCCCAAAACCCCCTCCCCACATTCTCTTAATGAACTCAGACCAGTTGCCATAACGCCCATCCCTAGTCTAATCTGTGAGGACTTTGTATTCACCTGGGCTTACTCACAAATCCGTCACTTAATAGATCCCCAACAGTTTGGCAACGTAAAAACCTCCTCCACCACTCACTGTCTTATTAGCTTCCTAGATTATATTTACACAAATCTTGAAAAGAGAAAGACTTCCCTCGCTCTTGCCTTTATTGACTTTAGGAAAGCATTTGACTTTGTTGACCACACCATCATCATCAACAAGGCCATAAAGTTGGGGCTACATCCTACCCTGGTTGCGTAGTTGACCGACTTTCTTAGTGACAGACGGCAAGCAGTGCGATATCAAGGCTTCATCTCCACCTTCCTAGACATCACATGTGGAGTCCCACAGGGCACAAAGATGGGGCCTCTATTGTTCCTCATCTCGATGAATGATGCCCTAAAGGACACTCCATTCCACTGGAAGTACGTGGACGACTCGACAGTCGGCATTACTGTCGATAACACCTCCCCTAACTATGACCCCCTACAAGACATCCTCGACCGTCTTCAAGCCTGGACCACAGACAATCATGTGACCATCAATCATGACAAGACAGTGGTCATGCACATCAACACCTCCGTTACCGACCTTCCTCCACCCACTGTCACAATTGGTCCTCATCCCCTTCAGCTTGTTGAGTCCACCAAACTCCTCGGAATCACTGTGGACAACAAGCTGAACTGGAAGAAACATGTGTCTACCACAGTCAGGACCGCCACATACAAGTTGTTTATGCTAAGGCGGCTGAGATCCCTGGGGGCGCCGGAGAATGAGCTGAAGAGTATATATAACATCTTCATACTCCCTAAGCTCACCTACGCCTCTCCCGCCTGGTCCTCCTCTCTAACCCTGACACAACAACGTCAATTGGAGAGAGTGCAGAAGAGGGCATGCAGGATCATCCTGGGTGGCACATACCCAGGGTACGAGGAAGCTCTCACCACCCTTAGCATACCTGCACTTTCAACCCACCACTACAACACACTCAAGCAGTTTGCATCTAAGGTACTTGTTCACCCACGAAACAGAAACTTACTTCCACCAGACGCCCCAAGACCAACACGTGCAGCTCGTCACTTCAACACACTCCAACCAATAAGGGCAAGAACTGACAGATACAAAAATAGTCCTATCCCAACCATTGTAAATATTATTAATAATGTGTAATGCCGGCCTGTCACACCATATATACGCACCCTCCTTTAATAATGTATGCATAAATGTGTGTGCGTGTGTGTATTAGAATATATGTATGTATTTGCTTGAGTAACCCAGATTCCGATATCAATGTGAACAAAGTGTCAATATATTAAGAGAAAAAACCTGCTCATCGAAAATTGCCGGAAAAAATGGTTCGTGTGACCCTGGCTTCAGTAACGTGAGTGTTAAGGTGAGATGGCTCGTGTTTAGTTTGGCGATTTTAAGAATTCACGTCCCATTTCTTTGTCAATATTAAGACCTTTAGGTGTCGATTTTTTTCTTGGCGAGCGATAGCGAGCCTGTAATTTTATGAGTTACTGGCCTTTGGCAGGGACAATTTTCTACGGATAAATGTACAAAATCTTCAAGGTGGGTCTAAGAGATATTTTTTACAGCTTGATGGAGGTCTAGGGAGGAAACTATATAATAAAACATTAAATACATCCAAACACTAAGCAAATAAATAAGCCTTTCTCCCCTTAGGCTGAAGTGGTGATATTATTGTGTAATCAATAATGCCTTTACTCAATATTATTGTATTGTATAATTATTACATACATTTCACTGCATTTAATTGCAACGATACATTACTAATATTGTGAGCGATTGATATGGTTTAAGCCTTAGCAGGCAGATTGTGTACTGAACAAACACATAAGCTACACTGGTAATGTGTACAGCCTTCTATGGCTTACTTATTTACTTAAAGGGGAATGGGCGTATTTATTTGATTATTTATTTGATTATCTATATTATCGTTGTTATCACTTTTTTTAGTTTCCTCCCTATTCTTCCATCAAGCTTAACAAATCAACCCCAATATCCCCCTATTAGATATACTTGTAAAAAATTTCGGTAGAAAAATGTCCCAACCGAAAGCCGATCCCTCCTTAATCCATCAAGCGCGATAGGCCTCACGGAAGGATCACCGTAGGGAACGCGATAGGCCTCGCGGAAGCAAGACAATAAAAAACAAAAATTCATAAACACCCCAGGGGCTCTGAAAACAAAGGATATGTCATTAGGTGAGATAATTCCCCTCTAGTACTTCCTACCACTCATCAATATGTTTCTCACCCCCCCCTTCCCCTCTTTCCCCACCTTATTGCCCCCTCCTCAATTTTCACCTATGTTTCCTCTTATTTTCATCAGTTATCGGTTATTTTTCTCTCCCTCGGTAATGTAGCACAAGTGGGTTGCATAAAAGATCGTTATATAACACCAAGACAGGTTCCAGTTACTTCAGTTAAGTCAGAGACAGCGAGAGGGGAGGATGTGTGCCTCGCTAGCTCACGCCTGAGAATACGACCGGGTGGGGAATATTTACGATTTTCACCACCCAAATGCTTTTCCCACTTATATTATCTCTCTTCAAGGTTCATATATTCATCATATACGTAAAATAAAAGCACATTGCAAACAAATAATGCTTTATATCGTATATATAACAAATTATGTCAGAATCCAATGCTAGCAATTCACAAATAAGTACCCTTGCCCCTAGGGCATTTTCGTATTCTCCGGGTTAATAACAGGTTCAATGTCGCTCGCCAGGAATAAAATCGTCACCTAAATGACACAAACTCTTAATACTGATAACAAAATGGGGCGAAAGGTCTTACAATCGCCAAACTATTAGGCTGAACGTCTTAAAATCTAAAAACTAATGGGGCTAATTATGAGGATAAAGGGGAGGCCAGAGAAAACAACCCTCCCCCATAACGAGTTATCATTCGACTTCGTAATAATTCATAAATGGCAGTGTGTTTGCATTTGCGTATTACTCAGTCAGTCAGTCACTAGCCAGCCCTTACTCCCACAAGGGGTAGGGAGGATCAGCAAGAAACTCGAGAAAGGAAAAGGAGGTGACAGAAGAAGAACACATAACAGATCGCCCACAAAAAGCAAGCACAAGCATTCAGAAGCACCAATCACTCATCAGCTCCCGAAATCGTATTACTACTCGCGTTTTTTTTTTCTTCTTGCAACTTCATTGTAAAAGTAAAAACAATTAACCCTATCTGTTCCAGCAACGTTTTTTAAATTTTATTCTTGCTATATTTACTGTAGACGATTTTGTGCAGCTTAAGAGGGATCTGTGGTAGTAAATATGGTTAAGTGAGAAAGTTCATTACTGGAGGGTTTTTAACACCTTACGAGCGGCCTATGCGGTTTATTTATGTGTACCGCCCAGCGGGGTGTTTTTAGCCAAAATAGGGCTGTTTACGTGATCATTTTCATGCCTAAATAAGACCCAGAACGTAAAACAAGTATCTATCCCTGAAAGGGCATAAACAGAGCTTTCAAATGACACCATAACGATCCTTGTATGATGGATAGTTTTCTTGCAATAACCGTGCAACGCGAGTGCAAAAAGCAGGTAATTCGGTACTTTCGGTACATAATTGAGTATGTAGCGAGTGAGAGAGGGAGGAGGGAGCTGAGATTTGTGTCAGTAGGTTCGCCGCGGTGGTCTGGAGCAGTCATACGCTCGCTAGTCTCCTGCCACCACTTGTCTCTCTCTCTCTCAGCCACATTACGTGCTGAAATTGCCACTCGAGTTATGTCGAGCGCCGCCACATAGTCCAGCTTTATTAAATACGACTTAAGTGGTGAGCCGCTAATAAAGGGTTAAAGTGAATAAAATGTCTAATAGTTACCAGCATATAACTAAATTGATGTCACCGGTACTCAATGGGTTAAGTGAGGTTCTGTGATGTTTCAAGTACGCTAAACGCCGCTGTATTATGCATACATACATTCATAAATTTAGCCCCTTCACCACCATTACGTAATTCTCATCTTATTGTGGTTACCATTAGACAATTTTCTTTAGTATGACTCAAGTAGGTAAATTCAATCTCAATAAGCCCTCTGAATAACATAGGTCCTTCTGAAACTGCATACAATCGTCTAACTGTATTACAGTTTCTTACAGTTTCTTACAGTAGATCCTCTGGAAAAAGGCAAACTAGGCCTGTGTATCCAGCTCAGTGCCAGTACTTGCACTGCTGCGGTCGTTCACGGTGTTGGCGGCGGCGTTAGCAGACGCAAAATGTTTACTATTCTGTATTTTTGCTTTATAATCAAACTTCAAATCTTGTCTTCCCCATGCTTTATCAAGATTACTTTCAAACTTCCTTATTGATTCGGAATCGACTACATACTGGGGCAGTGCGTTCCACTCATTTACCACTCTATCACAAAATGAGTTTTTTACCTTTTCAAGCCTATTTCTGTCTTTGTAAATTTTCTTAGAGTGTCCTCTCTTTCTTGTTCCCTCCCACACCAAGAAGATACTTTTCCACACATCCTCATCATACATTCCTGACACTATCTTAAAATTCTCTATCATATCCCCTATCTTTCTCCTATATGCCAGTGTCGGAAACCCCAGTGTCCTCAACCTCTGCTCATAGCCCGCGTTCTTCAACGTTGGTACTAGCTTGCTAGCTCTCCTCTGCACTTTCTCCACTGCACCTATATCCTTTACCATATATGGAGCCCACACCTGGTTCGCATATTCCAGGTGCGGCCTAATCAGCGATGTATAGAGATTCCTGAATATTTCCTCGTCAAGTGACACAAATGTCCTCCTTATCAGCCCTACAATTCTATTGGCTTTGTTTATCTTTTCCGCTAAATGTTCTGAGAAATTTAACTTATAGTCTATCACTACTCCTATATCCTTTTCTGCATTAACTTCCTCCATCGCTTCATACATACTGTATCCTACCTTGTCTATCTTGCTTGTCCCAATCTGCATGTACTTGCATTTTTTTGGATGAAAAGGCATTAACCAATGCTCAGACCATCCCTTCATGCCCTCCACATCTCCTTGAAGCAAACCCACATCTTCCTTACTCCTCACTCTTCTATACAGCTTTGTGTCATCCGCATACAGGTATATCTCACTTCCATTAGTTATAACTTCAGGTAAGTCGTTGATAAATATAACGAACAGTAGTGGTCCCAACACAGATCCCTGAGGTACCCCACTTGTAATTTCCCTCCACCCCGAGCCTATTCCATTCACCAGTACCCTCTGTCTCCGATCTTTCAGGAAGGCTTCTATCCATTTCACACATTTCTCCCCTATATTATAGCTTCTAACTTTCTCGATTAACCTTTTATGTGGGACCTTATCGAAGGCCTTCATAAAATCGCAATATACCACGTCTTTAACATCACCATCCTCCAGAATTTGCATCCAATCATCTACCACCTTAATTAGCTGTAGTACTGTCGACCTCCCCGGCAAGAATCCGAACTGTCTCCCACTCAAAAGTTGGTTTGATTTCATATGCTCCATTATTCCGTCTCTAATTACCGTTTCCATTAATTTACACACAACACTTGTAAAACTGACTGGTCTATAATTTCCTGGGTCATTTCTCTTTTCCTTCTTCAAAATAACTGTTATGTTCGCCTCTCTCCAGTCCATTGGGATTTGTCCTGTATTAAAAGATACCTCAAATAAAAAAAAAAATGGCTCTACTAACATCTCACCTCCTTCCTTTATGATTCTTGGATGTATCCCATCCGGTCCCGGGGACTTACTTCTGTTCATTTTTTCTATAGCCCTTCTTATTCTAGCATGGAAAAACTCTATTAGTTCTACTGCCGGTGCCTGTTTGATGGGAATAGTAGGCACTGCATCATCCGACTCCACTGTTAGTACCTCCCCAAAGTATTTCCCCAGCACCTCTGCTTTCTCATTGTCAGTTTCTGTTTTATTCCTATCATTCAATTCTCCTATCAGTTCTGGGATACCTACTCTTCTCGTTAACTTTTCCTGAATGTACTTCCAAAATATTTTTGGATTATCCTTCGCGTTTTTTGCAATCTCTCTCTCCCTCTCCTTCACCCCCCTCCTTGTCTCCCACCTTATTTTATTGTTTATTTGTCTACGTTCCAAATCCACTTCTTTAGCTTCTATACTAGACCTCCTGTTCTTTTTTAAACTTTTAGTCTATCCCACAATCGTTTCTTTCTTATCCATGTCCAAAGCTTTTTTTCATTGGTAATTCTGGGTTCTTTTTTTGCCTCAATTTTGTTTTATCCTTATATTCCCTTACTGGTACACATTTGGATATAGCATTCTCCAGTTTGACTCTAATCTTCCTCCACATTCCTTCAGCGTCTTCACCGTACAAAGGAGTACAAAGGAAATCAAGCAACAACAGGTCTAGTGACCCTTCTAGGTTGCTTGTCCTCCAAAACACTGAGGATCAAGTGTCCAAACAGTGGTTTAGAGTGGGTAAGGGAACATTGGAAAGGGAATTACTGCCCTGGAACTAATGTCCGTGGCAGGATTAGGAAGTTAGTAGAGGACAGATGGGTTAGTAACTGAGGGGGGGATAAAATAAAGTTATTCATTTACAAACGCAGTCAGTCGCGGGTTAGATGAGAGATATTTGTCTAGCCGGAGTTTAAATGAATCAACGGTGATGCAGTCTATAACGTTTCGGGGAAGCCCATTCCACAAGTTGACAACTCGATTGAAGAAGAAATTCTTAGATTCGTGCGAGTTAAAAGATTTACCAATAATTTTGCAACCGTTTCCCCGCGTGTAATTAGATTGATCGATAGTGAAGTACTTACTATAGTTCATATTGTCGATGCCTTTGATGATTTTGAACACTTGAATTAAGTCACCTCTTAATCTGCGCTGGGTTAAAGGAAATAGATTTAATTCTCTAAGACGCTCTTCGTATGGTTTGTTCTTTAGGCTTTGTATCATTTTGGTAACTCTACGTTGAACTCGTTCTAGCTTGTTTATATCTTTTTGAAAATAAGGGCACCAGGATTGAACGCAGTATTCCAGAAGAGGGCGGACTAAGGAATTGTAAAGGGTTAGGATAACTTCTTTGGATTTATGCTCAAATGACCTGCCTATAAAGCCAATTATTTTGTTTGCCTTCTTAACACCTTACGAGCGGCCTATGCGGTTTATTTATGTGTACCGCACAGCGGGGTGTTTTTAGCCAAAATAGGGCTGTTTACGTGATCATTTTCATGCCTAAATAAGACCCAGAACGTAAAACAAGTACCTATCCCTGAAAGGGCATAAACAGAGCTTTCGAATGACACCATAACGATCCTTGTATGATGGATAGTTTTCTTGCAATAACCGTGCAACGCGAGTGCAAAAAGCAGGTAATTCGGTACTTTCAGTACATAATTGAGTATGTAGCGAGTGAGAGAGGGAGGAGGGAGCTGAGATTTGTGTCAGTAGGTTCGCCGCGGTGGTCTGGAGCAGTCATACGCTCGCTAGTCTCCTGCCACCACTTGTCTCTCTCTCTCAGCCACATTACGTGCTGAAATTGCCACTCGAGTTATGTCGAGCGCCGCCACATAGTCCAGCTTTATTTAACTCGACTTATGTTGCTCGCCGCTAATTAAGGGTTAACAACTTCTGAACATTGTTGACTCGGTTTTAGGTTACTCGATATTGTTACTCCCAGATCGGTTTCTCTGTTTACATTCTTAAGCTGAGTGCCATTCATCGAATAGTTTGCTTTCTCATTTAGGTATCCGACATGTAGTACTTTACATTTATCCGCATTGAAACTCATTTGCCAAATTTGGGCCCAACATGACAATTTATCTAGATTGTGTTGCATATCGTCAACTTGTTCTAACATTTTACATACAATTGAGGTTAAGCTAATTGGACGATAGTTACTGGGTAGGGATTTGCTGCCTTTTTTTAATATCGGTGTTACGTTGGCTAGCTTCCACTGATCAGGCATAGTTCCAGACTGCAAGGATTTATTGAATAGAAATGTCAGTGGTTTGGAGAGCTCATCCTTAGCTTCCTTTAGAACTCTACGCGAGATTGTATCAGGTCCAGGCGTTTTATTTACCTTGAGTTTATCTAAACAATTCAATACTTCTCTCTCTGTAACGGTGATATTGCTTAGAACATCTGAATTATCAATCAGAATCGGTGTGAGGGTGGTGGTCCTGAGACTCATGATAACTTTAGTGTGGGGGCTCGAACTCTAAGTCTATAACTCTAACTCTAACTCTCTCTCTCTCTCTCTCTCTCTCTCTCTCTCTCTCTCTCTTCCTGCTGTGATGTGAGGGTGGTGTTCCTGAGACTCATGATAACTTTAGTGTGGGGGCTCGAACTCTAAGTCTATAACTCTCTCTCTCTCTCTCTCTCTCTCTCTCTCTCTCTCTCTCTCTCTCTCTCTCTCTCTCTCATCCTGCTGTGTGTGAGGGTGGTGGTCCTGAGACTCATGATAACTTTAGTGTGGGGGCTCGAACTCTAAGTCTAAGTATCTTTCTCCCTCACTCACTCTCACACTCGCTCTCTCTCTCACTGACACACACACACACACTCACTCACTCACTCGCTTGCTCGCTCACTCACTCACTCACTCGCTACCTCACTTACTCACTCTCTCTCTCTGATCTAATTCCACCTAAAATATCTTAAAATCTCGGTTGATATTTATTGATCCTGGTTTAATCAAATTTATTAGTTCCATTCTCTCGCTTCCTGTGTAAGTATTTTAGGAGTTCTTGATTCTGTTGTATTAATTGGGGGTTTGTTATTTATTTCCTATTTCCTGTTGAGATCTATGGTTTATGGGTGTGTGTGTGTGTGTGCGTGTGTGTGTGTGTGTGTGCGTGAGTGTGCGTGAGAGAGAGAGAGATAGAGAGAGATTGTGTGTGTGAGTGTGTGTGTGTAAGAGTGAGAATGAGTGTTTTTAGAGCGAAAGTGAGTGTACCGTTCAAGTATTCCCCCCCAGTCAATGTCCAAACACCTTCTCAGCAGCTCATAATCTGCTCTATCATACATGTATATTTTTGTATTGCTTCTATTATCCCTCTCTGTTTTAATATTGCAACTAAAACTTATACAGGCATGGTCACTACGACCTATAGGGCTATCCACATTGACATGTTCTACTATATCCTCCTCATTGCTAAAAATCAAATCAAGTACACTCCCCTGCGTCCCATCTCTATATCTTGTCATCTCTGTAATATGTTGCGTTAAAAAACAATCTCTCACTTTCTCTATAAACTTGTTTTCCAGGCTACAGTGTCCCGCTGGAGTAGTACAATTTGCCCAGTTGATCCTTGGCAAATTGAAAATCACCAATTAAAATGTTATATTTGTTCTCTCTATTATCTATTTCCTCCATTGCTTTCAGTAGGTTATCATCCTCTTCCTACTATTATATGGGCTTCTATATAATTATAGAGGCAATTAGAATTGACCCTCTTGCACATTTTACTTCAATACACAAATACCCACAATACTGCTGTCTCATATCCACCTCATATACCATGAGCTCTTTTCTTACATAAATAAACAGTCCTCTTCCAACCTCTGCTCTAATAATAATAAAAATAATCTTCTGGTTACTTATATAGCGCCCGTATCTCCTCCTTCGAGGATTCACAAGCGTTTGGCTTTCTTTAGTCTACCAGAGACCATTACCCACCCCCCTTGCTCATGGGGGGCATTCCTCTCATACAACTCAAAACCCTTCAAACTATACTCCACCAGTTCCCTTTCAATTCTAGCATTTTTTGGTCTTACTTCATGTAAGTCTATGACATCAGGTTTTTCCTCTTCATCCTGCAACCTACATATCAGTTCTCTTTTCTTGTCCTGGGTAAACACATCAACATTGCTAAACATAATCCTTAATCTTTCTACCATTCCTTCAGCAGCTACATCATCCCGCTCCTCCTGTCCAAGCCCTACTCCCCTCCTCACACTACCGGTACTGTGTCTGCAGCTTCTTCTTCTCCGGTCTCTCCCCGAGACGCTTCCACCCTGCTCTCCACCTCTGCCACAACTTCTATCACATTCACTTCCCTCCCAGATCTCCTTCTCCCTTCTATTCCTATAAACCACTTCTTCAATTTCCCGTCCATCACTCTCCAGAAAAACTTCTTCTTATCCTCCTCACCCAACTTTCCATTTTCCTCATCAGCCTTTTCCTGTAGTTCCTTTATTGATTTTCTTTGTTCTATGCTCAAATCCTTCTTTAATCTTATATGTTTCAGTTCTTCATTTGTGTTTAGTCTCCAACTAAAATTTGTCACAGTCTCTGCCACTGCCCTGGTTTTAAACTGTACTCTTATAGGTCTCATCTCCCCCCTTCTATATCTACCTATCCTACTGACTTCCTCCACCTGCCCATCCCATCCACATCCATCTACATCAACAGCTTTCATAACCTCCTTCACTTTCTCCATATCTCTCACTTTTCTCACTCCATTATCATTCATATGAGCCTCTATATCTCCATGCATGATTACACCTCTATCCCTGTCCATGGCCTCCCTCACGACACTCTCCTTGTTCTTCATGACTCCTACGACTGCACTCTCAAAACGTTTTTGTGTCTTGTTCATTTCCTCCTTTTGTTCTTTCACAATTTCCTCCAAATCCTTAACTTTCTGTTCACCTACCACCGTCCATGCAGTTGACTCGATGTTGTGCATATGTGCACAACAAACTCACTTGCTCTCGTGTTCCCGATTTCGACTCCTCTGAATTCTCAACTTTATGGCTCAAACTTTCCTGTCATTCTCTTACTAAATATGTCTGTGCTGTCTATCTTTCCCCTAACTCTACCAACTTTCTCAAATTCTTTGGCTATTTAAACTCTACAGTGGAACATATTCTATCCATTTCTCCTTTCTCAGAAATCTCCATCTTAGGAGATTTCAATGTTCACCACCGCCAATGGCTCTCCTCTCACACTACTGACCCAGCTGGTGAACAAGCTAACATCTTTTCTATCCTAAATGACCTAGGGCAGTTACTTCAGCAACCCACCCGTATCCCGGATCACATCGGAGATCGGCCCAACATTCTTGACTTGTTTCTAACTTCTAACCCTTCTACTTATACTGTTGATCTTTCCTCTCGTTTGGGCTCCTCCAACCATAAACTTATCTCTGTCACCTGTCCTATCTCTCCAGTACGGCTACCCGATCCTCCTAGCCGGCGGCGCTTGTGGCATTTCGGCGCTGCCAACGGGGAGGCTCTCCGGCAGTACTTCTTTGATTTCCCATGGAATGATTTCTGCTTCCATGGCCGGGGACCCTCAGAGAGTGCTGAACGCATTACCGAGGTAATCCTATCGGGCATGGAAGCATACATTCCATTCTCTTTCTCTCAGACTAATGCTAAACATTTTTGGTTTACTCACGCCTGTTCTACTGCTGTCCGCAATAAGGAGGAAGCATTCAAACGGTACCGACGCCTTAAAACTCAAGACTCTCATTCTTCCTATGTATCTGCCCGGAATCAAGCCAAGTCTGTTCTTCGACTTGCCAAACACTCTTTCATCAATAATAAATGCACTGAACTATCCAACTCTAGCTCTTCCCAAGCTTTCTGGCATCTAGCCAAAAACCTCTCCAATAATTTATCTTCCTCGTCTTTCCCTCTCCTTTTCCACTCTGTTGGCACAACCATCACTTCTTCTTCTGACAAAGCTAAACTCTTCGCTCAAACTTTTGCTAGAAACTCCACCTTGGATGATTCCGGTGCTATTCCTCCCTCTCTACCCTCCTCTCTCTTACTTATGCCTAATATCCTAATCTCTTCTAAAGATGTACTTTCTACCCTCTCTGGGCTTAATACTAATAAGGCGTACGGTCCGGACGGCGTTCCTCCTGTTGTTCTCAAAAACTGTGCTTCCGTGCCGACTCCCTGCCTAGGCAAACTCTTTCGTCTCTGTCTATCCTCTAACGTCTTCCCTTCATCCTGGAAGTTTGCTCTTCTCATAATCTGCTCTCAGATCGCCAGTATGGCTTCCTTAACACCTTACGAGCGGCCTATGCGGTTTATTTATGTGTACCGCACAGCGGGGAGTTTTTAGCCAAAATAGGGCTGTTTACGTGATCATTTTCATGCCTAAATAAGACCCAGAATGTAAAACAAGTACCTATCCCTGAAAGGGCATAAACAGAGCTTTCGAATGACACCATAACGATCCTTGTATGATGGATAGTTTTCTTGCAATAACCGTGCAACGCGAATGCAAAAAGCAGGTAATTCGGTACTTTCAGTACATAATTGAGTATGTAGCGAGTGAGAGAGGGAGGAGGGAGCTGAGATTTGTGTCAGTAGGTTCGCCGCGGTGGTCTGGAGCAGTCATACGCTCGCTAGTCTCCTGCCACCACTTGTCTCTCTCTCTCAGCCACATTACGTGCTGAAATTGCCACTCGAGTTATGTCGAGCGCCGCCACATAGTCCAGCTTTATTTAACTCGACTTATGTTGCTCGCCGCTAATTAAGGGTTAAGGGTTGCTCTACTGATGATCTTCTTTCATATCTTACTAACTCTTGGTCATCCTCCTTTCGTGAATTCGGTGAGACTTTTTCTATTGCACTAGACATATCGAAAGCCTTCGATAGAATCTGGCACAAATCTTTAATTTCTAAACTGCCCTCCTTCGGTTTCTATCCCTCCATCTGCGCCTTTGTCTCTAATTTCCTTTCCGGCCGTTCCATAGCCGCGGTTGTGGACAGCCATTGTTCACTTCCTCACCCTATAAACTCTGGTGTTCCTCCGGGCTCTTTCCTATCTCCTATTCTCTTTCTAATTTTTATAAATGATCTCCTCAACTGTACCTCAATTCCCATCCATTCATATGCAGACGACTCAACCTTACACTACTCCATTATTTTTTCAGAACGCCCCAGCCAGCAATCCCTCAACGACAAACGTAATGAAGCCATAGAACTCTTAAATTCTGATCTAAATACTATCTCCAATTGGGGCACAGAAAATCTTGTTACCTTTAATGCTTCCAAAACCCAATTTCTCCATCTATCTACCCGTAAGGAACTCCGAGCGGACTATCCCTTATTCTTCAACAATACAAAAATCAATCCTTCATCTTCTCTCAATATTCTTGGTGTCTCCAAGAAGTTGGAAGGACCATATTACCAGTGTTGCTAAGGCAGCCTCCCAGAAGCTGGGTGTGCTCAACCGCCTTAGGGGGTTCTTTTCCCCTGCACAGCTTCTTGCTCTGTACAGGGGCATAGTGCGTCCTTGTATTGAGTATTGTTCACATGTGTAGGGAGGTTCCTCTCACACCGTTCTCCTAGACAAAGTTGTAAGGAAGGCCTTTCGTATCATTAACGCCCGTCCACTCACCAACTCTCTGCAATCTCTCTCTCTCCACCGCAATGTTGCATCTCTCTCGCTATTCTATCGCTACTATAATAATCAGTGTTCCTCAGAGCTTTCCCAGTGTATACCACCTCCTTTACGTAGGGCACGTGGTACCCGTCTTGCAACTCAATCCCACCCCTACTCTGTGCAACTCTCCAACCCAAGAGTTACTCTCAAACTTTCTTCTACTCAACAGCTGAGCTCTGGAACTCATTCCCAGGATCAGTCTTTCCCTCTTCCTATGACTTAAATTGCTTCAAACTCCGTGTGTCCAGGCATTTTGGCTCGAACGTCCCTTGATTTTGGCCCTGTCACTCTTTCAACTATGGGGGAGGCACTCGCTATAGGCAGTTCTGCCTTTTGCCTCCCTCACTCACAGAAAAAAAAGTAGTAATAGTAGTAGTAATAGTAGTACGGTAGTAAGTATATATGTAACGATTATATTAATGCAACCCATAATGCTCCCCTATGTGTATGAAAGATACAAAAGGCAAAGGTACCTGTAACAAGTGTCTCCCCCTAAGCTAAAAGAGTAACAGTTAGAAATCCAAATTCAAGGGACGTTTAGGTAAAACAAAAACGTGGACAAATGTAGTTTAATGTAGTCCAAGGAAAAATTGATTGAAGGAGTTCCAGTATATATATATATATATATATATATATATATATATCTTGTGTGTGTGTGTGTGTGTGTTTGTGTGCAATTTGTTTGCAGTCACCTCTCTTTAATTTGACATATATGCAGTATATATCTCTTCAACATTTGTGTAGCACCTACATACTTTATGGCGACAGTATTTACGTTAAGGCCCACAAACATAATTAACAGCCAAAACAACTAGTATCTTTCATTTTACGTAACTATACCCTGTTCCAAATAAGTACGCCAAAACTCTTGAACGTTAACTCATTCTCTACCGGTGCCTTCCTTAAAAAAAAAAAAAAAATCTGGCTACCATTAGAGCATTGGATACAGTTTAAAAAATACGTCTCCAGCAATTAACAGGCTTCAGAATATCTCAATTTACCCTTTTTACTACATCTTATCATTCTTTATCTGCACAACATCGTCTAAATATAGTTCAAATTAACCTTAGAAAACATCGCTGGTACAGAAGGGTCTAACCTTTAATACCTACAAACGACTAGAGTAATCGGGCTAATATTTGTTACAGTTTGGGAAGGGTCAGCCAGGGAATAGGTGTGCAGATCTACAGCCCATTTGCTACGGCCCTGTTTGAGATATATAGGCTAGGGTTCACGATTACTGGACTACCTATTTGGAACAGAGTATAGCCTTCAGTAGGTTACCTCATGCGGTGCTTCAATATGTAAGGTACAGTTGCCACATAAGTTACTGGACTACCTATTTGGAATAGAGTATAGCCTTCAGTAGGTTACCTCATGCAGTGCTTCATTATGTAAGGTACAGTTGCCACATAAGTTACTGGACTACCTATTTGGAACAGAGTATAGCCTTCATTAGGTTACCTCATGCGGTGCTTCAATATGTAAGGTACAGTTGCCACATAAGTTACTGGACTACGTATTTGGAACAGAGTATAGCCTGCAGTAGGTTACCTCATGCAGTGCTTCAATATGTAAGGTACAGTTGCCACATATTTGGAACAGAGTATAGCCTTCATTAGGTTACCTCATGCGGTGCTTCAATATGTAAGGTACAGTTGCCACATAAGATACTGGACTACCTATTTGGAACAGAGTATAGCCTTCAGTAGGTTACCTCATGCGGTGCTTCAATATGTAAGGTACAGTTGCCACATATTTCGAACAGAGTATAGCCTTCAGTAGGTTACCTCATGTGGTGCTTCAATATGTAAGGTACAGTTGCCACATATTTGGAACAGAGTATAGCCTTCAGTAGGGTACCTCATGTGGTGCTTCAATATGTAAGGTACAGTTGCCACATATTTGGAACAGAGTATAACCTTCAGTAGGTTACCTCATGCGGTGCTTCAATATGTAAGGTACAGTTGCCACATATTTGGAACAGAGTATAGCCTTCAGTTGGTTACCTCATGCGGTGCTTCAATATGTAAGGTACAGTTGCCACAAATTTGGAACAGAGTATAGCCTTCAGTTGGTTACCTCATGCGGTGCTTCAATATGTAAGGTACAGTTGCCACATATTTGGAACAGAGTATAGCCTTCAGTAGGTTACCTCATGCAGTGCTTCAATATGTAAGGTACAGTTGCCACATATTTGGAACAGAGTATAGCCTTCAGTAGGTTACCTCATGCAGTGCTTCAATATGTAAGGTACAGTTGCCACATATTTGGAACAGAGTATAGCCTTCAGTAGGTTACCTCATGCAGTGCTTCAATATGTAAGGTACAGTTGCCACATATTTGGAACAGAGTATAGCCTTCAGTAGGTTACCTCATGCAGTGCTTCAATATGTAAGGTACAGTTGCCACATAAGTTTTGTTTTCCTCGTTGTGATCCTATGTATGAAAGTATTAATGAAATACGAGTGTGGTTTGTTTATATTTTCAGTTGACTAATCAGATGAGTTTACCTTTGCATAAGAAACTATACTCGTATTCAGTCATGCATGTTATATCTCCTGGTATAAGATCACGGAAAGGAACATAACTTGTGTGGTCAACTGTACGTGTTATATATTAAGACTCCTGAGAGCATATGCACTCGAATTCTGAAGAGTAATAATTTGTAAACACTAAAGATTGTATTATTTTTGTGAAACAGCTTCTTACTTTACAACATATTTGTTAACCCTCTCAAGGTTAGACTATGCATTTCGTTTTGTTTCTGGCTATTATTAAACTATTTCATTCAGATTAGTAAAGACGTATGAAAGTCAGAGGGTTATTTGAGATAGTCTGTGCTCGTATAATTCCCACATATCCTTCCTAAGCTGTATACAATCGTCTAATGATAGCCACAACAAACTGTCAAAATGCGATTTAATCATCAAGTCCTTACGTACCATTCAGGTGTCGATGTCAGTGAATGTACTACGTCCGTATTTTAGATGTTAATTCTGCTAAATATCTTTGTCAAAAACTCCAACTTCCTTATAGCCTGAAACTCGCAAGTGGTCAATTGCGTGCAATTACATTGCGTAGGTGATGGACAATTGAGCACAACAAGAGAGGTAGCGACAGAAGAGTTTTGCAATTATTTATACCCAGTTATATAATACATCGCACAATACACCCAATGTATATTTGTTACTCAAGAATGTCCCGGTAGAAGGGGTGAAATTAGGATGTGGGAGCAGATAGAGTATGAGGTAGCTAAAAACAAATTATCGGTTTATTGATTATCTGGTAGAGGTACTTAACGAGAGTGAAGACAAGTGAAAAGTTGGGAGGGATGGTACGTAGGTTACAGGCAGATAGGATAGGGTAGGAGAGACTCGGATGGTAATTTCATTGTGTTCAGACGAAACCCCAACAGAATAAATCAAGTGGACTGAATCGCAATCTCTCAAAATTGGACAAAAACAAATAACAGTTTCACATATACAGTACATTTTTCATCTACGTGTATTTCATGTACGTGATAGTGAATGTATAAAATAATCCCAACACACACACACACACACACACACACACACACACACACACACCGTATCTCTCTCTTTCTCTCTCTCTGTTATAATATTCCACTGTATCCTTCCCCCAAACCTCTCACAGTTTCTTGGCGTCAAATGGAAGACGTTTAAACGTATCCCTCTTCTTTTACTGCCAGTCCGCCCCACTGGTCATTACCTACTACTTTCCTCTTCCCTTCACACAAGACAAGTTTGACATAATATACCAATAATTATATTAAGTAAGTAAATAAATAAATATCTAAATAACTAAATATAATAAATTGATGGAAAGGAAATGGAATTTGTAAATCAAAACAAAAAACTAATCCGATTAAGTAATAGACAGAAGAAATACATAGAGTTTAGTTGAAAGAACAAACATCGGGGAGCGTACAGAGGGAATATGAAGAGGAAATGAAAAGTGTTTATTCACAGCAAACCAGAATAAACTCACTCACTCACTCTCTGTCTATCACACACACACACACATACCTACACACACACACACACACACACAGACATACAATATTTATTTACGGCACGCCAGCACAAACTCACTCTCTCACACACACACACACATTATACACACTCACACACACACACACACATACACACTCTCAGACACACACAAACATTATACACACTCACACACACACACACACATACACAGTAAAGTATTTACTCATAGCACGACAGCACAAACTCACTTTCATGCTCACACACACACACACACACACACAAACTAACTCCACTCACTCTAGATTAATGTCTCTCCAACAACGTCTATACTTCACTTCTGTACGGCAGTGTCGGGATTGATCATCGGGATCACACTATCAACTCTCCAACCCAAGAGTGAACAGATATTCCCAGTCTTTCTTCTATGCAACAGCTGAGCTCTGGAGAGATATCCCTGAATCCATCTTTTCCTCATCCTATGACTTAAATGGCTTCAAACTCCGTGTGGCCAGGCATTTTGGCTCGAACATTCCTTGATTTTGGCACTGTCATTTTCAACTCTGGTGGAGGCACTCGTCACAGGCAGCTTTCCCTTTTGTCTCCCTCATCCACATAGAAACTATAAATAAAATAAAATATAAATAAATGCAGTGGTTTCAACGTGCCTACAATACCCCTAGCCTGATTTACACTTAATATTTCAAACTCCCAGTATTACTCATCGCACTTCCCATATACTTAACCTATACAGTACCGGTAACGTCCTTTTAACTTTATTATGGCTACTATATTGGATGATTTTATTCTGTTAAAATAAGGCCTCCAGCAATGAACAGGCTTCCTACTGCTTCACTTAACCCTTTTTGCTACCACAGATCATTATTATTTGATTATCATTATTATTATTTGTATTATTATTATTACTATTATTTGTATTATTATTATTACTATTATTTTTATTATTATTAGTAGTAGTAGTAATATTAGTAGTAGTATTTTTATTATTTTTATTATTATTATTATTATTATTATTATTAGTATTAGTAGTATTAGTAGTAATATTTTTATTATTTTTATTAATATTATTATTATTATTATTATTAGTAGTAGTAGTAGTAGTAGCAGTAGTAGTAGTAGTAGTAGTAGTAGTAGTAGTAGTAAAGTGTTGTTTGTGATGTTCTGAAATACCTAGCTTGAATCCATGGTTCATCAAATTACCCTCTTAACTTGTGTTGTATTTTTCCTGCCCGTCTTGACTCAACTTGTGATAGTTTTTACAGGAATTGGAGTCTCTTGTTCCAACCTTTTGTGAACCTTTTGTTTTCTCCACCGGTTAATTGCCTTCACTTTCATCGTTGTTTATCTCACTATTATATATATATATATATATATATATATGTATATATATATATATATATATAGAAGCAATACTCTCTTGTTGCGGGAAATCGGAGTCGGATGATAAAAATAAACACCAGCACTGGTACAAACATCTTTATTTTGGTAACGTTTCGGTTTAAGCATAAACCATCTTCAGACCTGAACTGAAATTAAATAAAAGCCTATATGAATGGCAGAGTAATTTTCTAATGTAAATATTCTTATTAATAACTAAATTTAACAAATCTAGAATAAAACTTAAAATTAATAGTTATACAAATAACCTAATACATATTAGAACTAGTAAAGTGAAAGATAAAATGAGAGACGAAGAAATATTATGTGAGCAATAAAAGGAGGGGGGGGGGGGCGAAGTTAATAACAAATGTTTTCATATATATCATATATATAAGAACTAACCTTTACATATTAGAAACAGAGTAGAGGAGTGGAAGAGTCGTGCACACCCAGGCTGGGTTTATGTAACTGGGTGAGCAGGGTCTCCGACAGGAATCGTGTGACTGTGTTTGGGGCAATGGTGAGAATTGAAAAATCGGAGGGTTTTATGGGGTGATCAGATGATTCAGAGTGATTTCGAATGGCAGAAAAGGAAGGATTTGAAAGAGGTCGGTTAGTTCTAAACGACCTACCCCGATGCTCCGAGATCCTGGCGGTGAGATGTCTCTTGGACTGACCAATATAAGTCGTATTGCATCGACTACATTATTTTAAAGGAGTACACCACCGATGACTGTAGAGAATCGGGGATTCGGTCTTTAATTTTAAAGAAGTGAGACAAAGTATATATATATATATATATATATATATATATATATATATATATATATATATATATATATATATATATATATATATATATATATATATATATATATATATATATATATATATATATATATATATATATATATATATATATATATATATATATATATATATATATATATATATATATATATGTATAGTATATATATATATATATATATATATATAATTGGCTCTCTTTTCATTGGGATAGGAGGAAATTGGAATGTTTTCTAATATGTTGGGTCTTTTTCATTGGGATAGGGGGAAATTGGAGTGTTTCTATTATATTGATTATTTTTGCAATTGTATAAGATGCAATTGGAGTTTTCTATACAGTATATTGCCTCTCTTTTCAATGGGATAGGAGGAAATTGGAATGTTCTAATATAATGACTTTTCAATGGGATAAGAGGACATTGTTTTTGTTTTGTTTTTATAATATAGTTGCTCTTTTTTCATTGGAAGTTCCCAATGACGATTAGATTCCAATGCATTATGTTCAAATGTCGTGCACATAATGGTTGCATGTAAATTGTTTGTCTCAACCTGTATACTTCATGTTTAACCCTCTCAGAACTGGTGACGTATTTTTAGCTATACTCAGGCTACTATTAGATGATTTTTTATTTTTTTACTTTTTCTGTTGCTCTAGATATATCGAAGGTCTTCGATAGGGTCTGGCACAAATCTTTAATTTCCAAACTGCCCTCCTTCGGTTTCTGTCCCTCCATCTGTGCCTTTGTCTCTAATTTCCTTTCCGGCCGTTCCATAGCTGCGATTATGGACGGCCATCGCTCACTTCCTCATCCTATCAACTCCGGTGTTCCTCAGGGTTCTGGCCTATTTCCTATTCTCTTTCTAATTTTCATAAATGATCTCAACTGTACATCTAGTCCCATCCATTCATATGCAGACGACTGTACTTTACACCACTCAATTAGTTTTCCAGAACGTCCCAGCCAGCAGTCCCTCAAAAGTAAATGTAATGAAGCCATAAAATACTTATCTTCTGATCTAGCTACTATTTCCAATTGGGGTAGAGAAAACTTTGTTATATTTAATGCTTCCAAAACTCAAGTTATCCATCTTACTACCCGTCAGGAACTTCCAGAGGACTATCTCTTATTTTTCAACAATACAAAAATTAACCTTTCATCTTCCCTCAATGTTCTCGGTGTCTCTTTTTCTTCTGCTCTCACTTGGAAAGACCATATTACCAGTCTCACTAAGGCAACCTCCCAGAAGCTGGGTGTGCTCAACCGTCTCAATGGGTTCTTTACCCCTGCGCAGCTACTTGCTCTGTACAGGGGCACCGTGCGTCCTTGTATTGAGTATTGTTCACATGTGTGGGGAGGATCCTCTCACACCGCACTCCTAGATAAAGTAGAAAGGAAAGCCTTTCGAATCATTAACTCCCATCCACTCACCAACTCTTTGCAATCTCTCACTATTCTATCGCTACTACAATAATCAGTGTTCCGTGGAGCTTTCCCAGTGTATACCACCTCCTCTACGTAGGGTACGTAGTAGCCGCCTTGCAACACAATCCCACCCCTACTCTGTGCAACTCTCCAACCCAAGAGTGAAACGCTATTCTCAGACTTTCTTCTATTCAACTGCTGAGCTCTGGAACTCTCTCCCAGAATCAGTCTTTCCCTCTTCCTATGACTTAAGTTGCTTCAAACTCCGTGTGTCAAGGCATTTTAGCTCAAACGTCCCTTGATTTCGGCCCTGTCACTCTTTGAAATCTGGGGGAGGCACTCGCTGCAGGCAGTTATCCCTTATGTCTCCCTCATTCACATAATATATATTTTTTTAAAAGGTCCTTCAGTGATTAACAGGCTTCGAAATATCTCACTTATCCATTTTTACTAAAACAAATCCTTCTTAAACTTCACAAAACCGTCTAAATATAGCTAGGATAAATGCTAAAGTACGTCGTCGGTTCAGAAGTGGTTAAGCCTTTAATATTACACAAGTCCTATTGAATGTATTGTGTTTCTACAGTGGGTTCTATTTTTCAGTCAAATTTCCTTTTTACTTTTTGGCACAACACATTTATATTTTGCGAAATCTGATGAGAAACTGCAGCGGGTAGTCAAAGAGTTTGGTGTGGTTTGTGGAAGGAGGAAACTGAAGGTGAACGTCAATAAAAGTAAAGTAATGGTGTGTAATAGGGGAGAGCATAGGGTGAATCTAGATGTGAGGCTGGATGGGGAAATATTGGAACAAGTAGAGTGTTTTAAATATCTAGGAGGAACAATAAGCTGGAGTGGAGGTATGGAAATGGAGGTAAAACAGAGAGTGTGTGAAGGAAGGAAGGTTTTCGGAGCAATGGGAAGTATGTGGAAGACGAGAAATCTCGGAGTGAAAGTAAAATGTGCACTGTATCAAGGAATTGTTGCGCCAACAGTGATGTATGGGGCTGAGACATGGGCTCTGAAGAAAAAGGAGAAAAGAGGGCTGGATGTGATGGAGATGAGCTGCTTGAGGAGTATGTGTGGAGTTACTCGTAGAGACAGATTGAGGAATGAAGAGATACGTAGGAGAGTGGGGCAGCAGGAACATTTGTCAGCCAGAGTGGACAGAAGGGTGCTGAGCTGGTATGGTCATGTTGAACGAATGGGAGATGAAAGGCTTACAAAGAGAATATGTGAGTCAGGTACAAGGGGAGATAGAAGGGCAGGAAGACCCCCATTGAGATGGAGAGACTGTGTAAGAAAGGGATTGGGTGATAGAGGAATGACTATAGATCAGGCAGGGGAAGTGGTGGTGGACAGGAGTGAATGGAGAATGCTTGTGAATAGTTGAGTGAACACGTGGTCATTTGGAGTAAGGGGTCGGGCGCAAGTTGGACTAGATAATAGTCCATCAGGCGCCTGGCCCGGGGAGACGATTAATATGAAGGGTGTGCCTGGAAGTGTGGTGGGAGGGCTTGTGGCTTTGGCTCCGCTGCATGTCTGCCTGCCGAGATCGGAACCTCTCCGGGTGGTCAGGGGCCGGGGGAGTGCTGGAGCGACCTTTTTTTTTTTTTTTTTTTAAGAGACAATGAACGGAGGAAGGAAAAACACAGATAAAACAAAAAGGTCCATGTGACTAAAGGCATCCTCCATTCATAAAATGTTTGTAACAACTGGATTTAAACATTTGTAGATTGTAAGTTTGTGGAAAGCAATTCGAGGGAAGTGAATTCCAAAGAGTAGTAGCTCTGGGGATAAATTAATTCTGATAAGCAGAAGTTCTGCATTGTGGAGGAGAAAGTGTAAATTCATGGGCGCTCTCAGCTGCCCTAGTTACCTTCGTAAGCCTGGTCTCTGGGTCTTCTCCTGGGTGACCTGGATGTATGAGAGTTTGTGTTTTTTATCTGTGTTTATTTTTTGTTTTATGTTGTTTTTGTGTTTTCCCTGTTCTTGCTCTGTCTTGAGTCGGCTACCCCCAAAATGGGGATTGGGCCTGAGCATATAGATAGATAGATAGATAGAAAACGATCAAAATGTTTTTTTTCAAAGACAAGCTTCACACATGATATTGTTTTTGCAATGTATAAAACATGTCAAATATGGTATGTCTAGTAATAAAAGTGATCATGAAAATTAATAAACTATTCACATAAATACGAAATAAAATATAGGTAAATAATGTTTTTAAAAGTGTAATTCACTAATTTCTATACCAGTGATGCAGAAACAAAAATATTGCAGAAGACTCTGCAAAAAAAAATCCGCCTTATATAAGTTGACAGCTGCCTTGACCAGTGCGGAGTTAGAACAAAAATATACTCCAATATCAGATATGTTTTTTTTTTTTTTTTTTTTTTTCTATGTGATTGAGGGAGGCAAAAGGCATAACTGCCTATAGCGAGTGCCTCCACCATAGTTGAAAGAGTGACAGGGCCAAAATCAAGGGACGTTCGAGCCAAAATGCCTGGACACACAGAGTTTGAAGCAATTTAAGTCATAGAAAGCGGGAAAAACTGATTCTGGGAGAGAGTTCCAGAGCTCAGCTGTTGAGTAGAAGAAAGTTTGAGAGTAACGTTTCACTCTTGGGTTGGAGAGTTGCACAGAGTAGGGGTGGGATTGAGTTGCAAGACGGGTACCACGTGCCCTATGTAAAGGAGGGGCGTCGCGCTCCTTGGTGCCGCTAGAGGAGCGGCGAACACATCCAAAGGTATCCAAAGGTATGCACTGGGTATATACAGTATACTGGGCTTATACAGTATACAGTGTTTATCTCTCTCTCTCTCTCTATATATATATATATATATATATATATATATATATATATATATATATATATATATATATATATATATATATATATATATACAGAATATATATATATATTTATATATATATATATATATATATATATATATACATATATATATATATGTGTATATATATATGTGTATATGTAAATTAACACCTTACGAGCGGCCTATGCGGTTTATTTATGTGTACCGCACAGCGGGGTGTTTTTAGCCAAAATAGGGCTGTTTACGTGATCATTTTCATGCCTAAATAAGACCCAGAATGTAAAACAAGTACCTATCCCTGAAAGGGCATAAACAGAGCTTTCGAATGACACCATAACGATCCTTGTATGATGGATAGTTTTCTTGCAATAACCGTGCAACGCGAGTGCAAAAAGCAGGTCATTCGGTACTTTCAGTACATAATTGAGTATGTAGCGAGTGAGAGAGGGAGGAGGGAGCTGAGATTTGTGTCAGTAGGTTCGCCGCGGTGGTCTGGAGCAGTCATACGCTCGCTAGTCTCCTGCCACCACTTGTCTCTCTCTCTCAGCCACATTACGTGCTGAAATTGCCACTCGAGTTATGTCGAGCGCCGCCACATAGTCCAGCTTTATTTAACTCGACTTATGTTGCTCGCCGCTAAATAAGGGTTAATTATTATTATTACCACATGGCCTACGTCGATCTACAAAAATATAATGAAACAAGGCTAATTCTTCATTAATTTGTTATAGCTATATACCAGGTATGAATGTGAAGTTCATTTTATGTTACAGTGCATTACTCATACTGTCTAACAAACACAATAGTTGTTAAAATAACTAGTTACTTCATTGTCTTATCACAACTGGAAAAAGATGGAAGAAATATATTTTATATTTTTCACCCTGTTCCTGGCTGACCATGAGACAAAGGGACTCCCACCCCATCCTGCATTGCTAGGAGTGATATGGATGAATGCCACAGACTTAGATAGGGAGCATTTTAGCTGTTTATTTCAATGAGACCAGTATCGTTACTTTGCTATGATACTTTTTGCAATAGGGCGTGATATAATGAGTGAAAATTATATAAAAACAAAACCTGCCTGGCCAACTCTTCCCTATAGAAGTTGCCGCAAGGAAAGAGATATTCATCGCAAATTGACCCCTGTCCAGCTGTCTTGTCAGCATAGTCCAATATTTTGCTGACAATCCATCTCCAACCTATTATGTATATCATCAACATGACAAACCTAATGATTATGTGTATTAGTAAAGTGTATTATTGTCATATCATATCACCTCGAGCACCTGCAGTATACAGTAGAAACAATGACCACCGAAGCAGCCTTCAGTGGAATCCCTTCAACATGTCAACTTTCTCCCTCAATATTTCCTGCTTCCTATGACTTAGACTGCTTTAAACTTTGTGTGTCTGGGCTTTTTGTGCCCTACGTCCCTTGAATTTGGCTCTCTGTCACTTTTTTGGCTTTGGGGGAGACACTCGTTACAGGCAGCCTGCATTTTGTCTCCTTCATGCACATAGCATAAAAAAGTATCTCCATCATTCGTCACCAACTCAAAGTGCCTGTGTCACCGTAATCAACTCAAGATCTTTATTGTTCCTAGCATTGCCGCCTCTCACACCCGGAGAGCTCAAAAGTGTCGTGGAAGCCATCTCTAGATGTCTGTGGCACAACTGGATACCTTGTTTGTCTGACCTATTCAATCTTATTATAGTTTGGGAAGAATACAAAAAAACAGTATTCTGGACATAAAACATGTATTAAATGTATTTATTTATATTGGATGCAAATTTGTTAATATAAAATCTATTATAAAATATGAATCAACATTACATATATAAAGGTAAGATAGTAAAGGAAACACCCATCATGTAAATATTTGTATTCAGTGCAACACCATCTTTAATTGTCTAACTTCATTAGTGCAATATTTATTACAAGTAAGTGTAATAATTAAAAAATTGTACTCGTCGAGAGCTGAATACATGAAAAAGAAAACCTGTGGAAATTAGACTTTCTTTGTAATCGATATATTATCCTATATGAATATAAATGTATAAAACTTTCGAAGTGTCAAAATATCAACATTATATACATAGTTTCTGTCTATATTATGATTATTAAACATCATCCCTTGTTAATACCTAAGGGAACATCATTCTGCCAATGCAAGGAGTGTAGTAAGTAATCAATTATGCAGCTAAATTTGGTTGAAACTATGGATTAATCACGTAAGCTAAACTAACACTAGATTTACTACAGAAAGCCAATTGTGAATAAACTTAAATGGTTCAGGATTAATGTAAAGTCGTAGAAATGAAACAGACAGATATGACATTGCCTTCTGTCAGCAAAGAGTTGAGTATTCGGAAAGTGCGTCCTTTTGTCTAACTCGAGGTAGTGTATTGGCCACTTGTTCTGGCGACACTTCAACATTTCTAATATCACAACTTTTGCCTGTATTTACTAAAGGACCTCTTGATGCCGGTCTGTTTAACTGGTGGCATGGATGACTGGTAAAGGAAATACCCGACTGGTCCAAGTCAGAATTCCTAGATCCGAAAATTGAATGACTGGCTGACCGAACGAGTACAGTACTACCTGACTCACCGGCTGAATGAACGAGAACAGGACTAACTGACTCTCCGGCTTGGTGACCGAATACTGATGTCCTTGACCCTAAATGACTGTTTATTTGACCTTTTAATGAATTACACCGTACATGACAAACTGGTTGCCTGGTTGTCTGCTGCGGAGGGAAGGTGGTGGGCCTGGCAGCATCTGGGAGGTTCTTCAACAAGTCCAGAACTTCACCCACCACTGGTAAAAGAGGCTTGATGGTTTCTTCCTCTCCAGACTCCGAGTGCAGACCTTGAAAATGTATACAAATACAGTTTTAGATTATATTTATACTAGTAAATCACACAAGTATTTATAACAGCATTTGCTTAGACGATTCCGGTCTGGCTACATACGAATTGAGATACTTGTAAGGATTTAGCCCCTAATAATTATCTCATTTATTTCATATCAATAGTGATATATTTTAATGTATCTTCGATATAATTGTACCATGTTACGTCATTTGAATATTCTACTTTAATTTAATCACATCAAATAATTATACTCTGGCACTGTATATAATGACCATTCTCATAATTCTTAAAAGAAAGAATCTGACAAATTCCCATAAATACTTATAAGGGGGCTTAATTTAAAGAATCTGACAAGTGAGGCAGCTCTTAATAGGTTTGCCTGGAATGCCGCTATTAGGACGTGAGACCGGAACCACGCTTCGTGTGGAACACTCAGTCTTTAAATTTGTGTATGTATGTATGTATGTATGTATAAGAAGGATTTACCCACTTACCTGTTCCATTAGATGATAGTGAAGTGGGTGAAACGTCTCCTTCATAGGCATACGCTCGCAAATCATCATGAGGCACTAGAATTTGAAGAGCGCTGTTCTCTCTGCTGGTGGCTGTGTTTTGCTTGTGTGCTGTTTCTCTGTTCTGCTGTGCTAGAATTGCTGTACTGGTGGCTGTTGAAGTCACTCCTCCTCCAATATCCATTATACACATTATTTGTTTCACTCCCTTTTGCTGTGCTCCTGGATCTTCATAACTAGCGGAGAGTGATGCTGTGGAGCTTGAAGGGGGTATAGATTTATTGCTCTTCGTATTCAAGAATATATTTTGCATACAGATGGACTCTGTGTCCAGAGGAAATGGCAGGGAAGTGATATGCACAGATTGGCTCACTTTACATAAACCTTCAACTTCCTTAATATCAGGACCCATAGCTGAAAAGAAAATGGCAATTAATATTAAGCATTTGTAAAGGAAAACAAACCAGCTCAAAAGTTAGCTTATACTCGATAATAATTGTACTACGACTCATTTTACATCTACAGCGTCAAGGATCCTATCAATTCGTGATTTCGCTGGCGTGAGGCCATTTTATTCTCCGGACCCTAGAAAGCAGGGATATGCCCACCGTAGTCTACGAGCCAGGCCAACGTGCCTGCAATTTGCTTCTTACTACCTTTATTAATTTCTCTCTTCACTCCTACTGGAAGGTAGACCTCACTCTTTCTGCTCTCTCATCTATTTGTATGTCCTTCTCTATGTATTCTTCCCTTCTCTCTATTTATCCTCCCTCCCTTATTCCCTTCTTTCTCTATTGTTTTTCTATCCTATTATCCCTCATACCACCTTATATGTTCTTCTCTCACTATTTATCGATTCTCTCACATTTCTCTATCCTGTCTGTTCTACTTTATTTCTTCATCTGTCCTTCCTCTCTATTTATCCTCCATCACCATATCCTTTCTTTATTCCTTCCCATCTTTATTTTGATTGATTTTCTCTCAATGCTCGCTTCCCTGCTCGCTTCTCTGGTGTCTTCCTTTTCCCATCTCTATATAATTTATCTCTACATACTTTCCTTTTTCATCTCCATCTCAATTATCTTTCTATACTCTCTCTTCTTCTCTATATCTGTCGTTCGCTCCATCTCTGTCCTCTATTATTCCAACTTTGTCCTCTAATTTCCTCTCTACTCCTGCTCATTCTCTCTCCTTCCCAAGTTTAGGTTTTCCCCCTTTTCCTACCTTCCCGTATGTGTGTGTGTGAGAGAGATAAGTTGTGTGGTGTTTTCTCTCTTCCAACTTAATTCTTGTTTGTCTCCTCAAGTACCCTTATTCCATCTTCTGAAAGAAGGTACTATTATCTTTAATTTTCTTCCCTCCCAATTAATCTCCCTTTCCCATGTATTCCTCTTTATCCTTCCTCCCTCTTTCCCATCCCCCTTCCTTTATTTTATGCTTATATTCTTTCTCCTTATGTTTTTATCTCCATCCTTCCTTCCTCCCGACTCCACATACCCATCACCACCACCACCACCACACTGTGATTCACCCGCCTGGCTAGATTCCCAAGGTCGGGCTCGCAGTGTTGCCACGTAAGTTCATAGATTCATTGGTTGGTCTAAATAACATATATTTATGTCTCAACACTCATTGCACCATCCCCATGGCCCAGATTTGGTGCCAAACTCAATTAATTTGTGCACAAAGCCAGGTATGTAAATTCTATGTACTTGACCCCCAATGCACAAAATATGAGGTACATAAATTATAATGTATGCATCTGGTGTTATTCAGGAACAGGAACCATAATATGAACCATAGAAAGTAGAGATGGAATTGACCGAAATAATTGTGCAGACACATACCAAAGAAAAATATTTATTAATATTGAATACATAATTAGTATGAAGAACGAGACAATAAATGATAAGAAAATGAGACATACTTATGTTAAAAAGATTAACCTCAAAATTACCTGTATGCATTTGAGTTAAGTCCCCCCCGACAGCCTCTATGGTAAGAGGGGTGTCCAATACATCAGTGGCGTTACTAACATCAGTGGTCTGTCCTAGCTTACTGTCCCGCCCGGCCCGCCAACGCTGTACCCTCACCGCCAACACCACACCTATCACAACTGTTGGAACATACATATATAATTATTTTACTTACAAAATGAACTTACTGCCCGCCAACGCTGTACCTTCACTGCCAACACCACACGTTTCACAACTGTTGGTGGATATAATTATGTAATTGTTTTACTTACAAAATGGAGAAATAATAAATTATTTTAATGTTGTGCACCTAACTTTTGGTGGATATATTAAATTCTTTTATTTATAAATTGGAGGAAGTGAAAACATAATCATTGACATAAAATTGTCATACACCTAATTGAATATATACTTCGTGGAAAACTGTGCCTCACAATGTGCATCATCCGGGTTCGAATCCCGATATGTCAATGGGAAGATATTATTCGGATGGAATTTATGCTGTATCAGTGAATTACCACAAAGCCCACTGAAATGCCAAAAAAATACCCTCATTGTTCCCTGATTAAATAACACTGTATGAATATTTCCATTTTCAAAATATGCTATATGGGGGCAATGCCTAGTGAGTTAACCCTAGAATGGCGAGAAGACTCTTAAGAGGTTTTGGTGGTGAAAGGTGACGAACCTCTTAAGATCCAAGGCCTAAGAAAAGACTCTTATAAGGCTCCAGTAGCACTTAAAACAAAGGAATATGTGATTAAGTGAGATAATTCCCCTCCATACCTTCTATCACTCCTCCACATGTGTCAAAGCCTGCTCCTTCCCCCTCCCCTTCAAATATCATCTATTTTTCCTCTTATTTCCTTTTTTATCAGTTTATTTATCGTGCCAATCTCTCCAACCCAAGGTGTTCTCCTGCGAATATCGAGTGCATGGGAGAGAAAGAAAGTGAGAGAGAGGCCTCAGTCTGCCTCCAGGCCTTGGAGAGAGAGCATATATGTCTCGCTCACCTCACACTTCATGACTGGAGGGTCGGCAATAATTTGACTTTTTCACCCCCCAAATACTATTCTCATTTGTTTTTTTGCTGTTAAATGTTAATATAATCATATTAAACGTAAAATAGGGGAATATGAATAAGTAATAACAATATTTATCGTAAAATTACAATTTTAGGCGGGAATGAAGCCTAATATCGTCGCTTGGCGGTAGGGTGTGCACTACCAATAGCTCGCGCTTAATGGGTTAACTGCTCAATAGGTGGCGAGAGTGAGGGTCTGAGTCTAGGAGGTGAGACATTGAAGCACGGAGACAAAGCAGCTTCATAGATGGGGCTGCTTCGAGCCGTGAATGGGTGCTTCGCATGTCTCACTCCCTAGACTGGAACGAGACCTCACAGGATTCACCGTGTTGAGCGGTAGAATGTACAGGCCCTCAGCCTATGACCGAGAGGGAGTAGTATGAATATATATATAAAAAAAATGTATTGTGATTATTTCTCTGAAAATTTTATATGTATAAAGTTTACCACAGAAAATTATTGATCACATGTATTTGTGATTTTTATCTCTAAATAATTAATATGTATAAAGCTTACCCACAAAATGTATTGATCACATGTACGGTGGCGCTAATAAGTCATGTCTCACTTGTCATTACATTTGGCTCGCTCTGGGCTGTATTAACCCGGGAATGGCGAGAACACTGTTAAGACGTTTTAGTGGGCAAGGGCGAGGATCTTCTTATCCCGGCAATGGCGAGAAAGCTCATAAGAAGTTTTACTGGGTGACGGCGGCAAAGCACTTAAGGGGGAAGGCCTAAACAAACATTTTAAACAGCCCCAGTAGCACTAAAAAAAATTTTTTTTTTTTTTTTCCTATACCTCATATCACTCCTCCACACCCTCCTTCCCCTCTTTCCCCTCCCCCCTTCAATTATCACCTATTTTCCCTGTTATTCCCTAATTCGTTGGTATATTTTTGTGCTAACATTAGCAAAATGTGTGGAGGATGTGCTTATGTGCCTAGCGGGTGTGTTACACAAGCGAGAGTGTGGATGAGTAAGCTCAGTCAGGCTTGAGGCCTCGTGAAGGGAGGGGTTGCCTCAATTTGCTCCATAATTCATGAATGGGCTGCTCCATGTATATTCGCGATTTTGACCAGAAAAATGATATTTCCACTTGTTTTATTGTTGTTACAGGTTACTATCTTCATAGTGAAGGTAAAATAGGCGCATATGAATAAGTAATAACGATATTTATCATAAAATGACGATTATAGGCATGAATGGAGCCTAATATGCTCGCCCAGGGGCATCGAGTTCAATATCCCCTGCTCGCCGTTTATAGGTTAAGAGGTAAGGCCTAAAAATAACATTTAAAAGGCCCTAGTGGCACTTAAAACAAGTGAAATGGTTATTAAGCGAGATAATTCCCCTCCATACCTCCTATCACTACTCCACATGTCAAAATCCCCTCCTTCCCCCCCATTCCGCACCTTCAATTATCACCTATTTTCCCTGTTATTCCCTTATTCATTGGTATATTTTCGTGTAAACATCTCCAAACCAATCCTAGGCTGTGGTCTTGTGTGTGTCTATGCGTGGGAAAGAGAGAGAGAGAGAGAGACAGTCCTCAGTCACTCTTCAGGCTTCGAGAGAAGAGGGTGTGAGCCTCCCCTGTCTCTCACCTCTTGAATGAACGCTCGGCAATAATTCGTGATTTTTACCATCCAAACAATATTCCCACTTGTTTTATTGTTGTTACATCTTACTATCTTCATATTGAATGTAAAATAGGCACAAATGAATAAGTAATAACGATATTTATCGTAAAATGACGATTATAGGCTGGAATGGAGCTTAGTATTGCCGCCCACAAGTGTGGTGTTCACTACACCCTGCGCGCGCTTGCCGGGTTAATGTCTGTCCGATATTGAATAGGGTGGATAGGTGTAGGAACAAGTTGGTATATCTCAATCAAAATTAAGAAATCCTGTTTAGATATGGCTGATGCAAATAATAAAACAAATACATCACTTATTAGGATGATTGTACTTGAGATTATGTCTCTAAAAAATAACTACGTACAAAAGCTTACCCACGATTAGTATGGACACCATGAGCGCGGCCATGACCAAGGGGAGACTCAGAGAAAACGAGTCGCGCGGCAGATTCACCAACTGACAGTTCTCCCCGGTGTGGGTGTGGGGGCAGGAACATTGGTAGCCGGGCTGGAGGTTGTAACAGGACCCACCGTGAAGGCAGGGGCCATAAAGGCACTCGTCTATATCCTCACATACGCCGCCTGACAACTGCCTTCCAGGACCACAACTGTCGGGGTTGTAAAGAAATATTTCAAGAGGGTAGTGTTCAGTATTTGATTTACATATTAATGTATTAATTATTTTTTTAATTACTTTGCTAGACCTCCATAAAGCTTTAATAAACAACCCCAAGACCCCTTTTTGATAATTATTTGTACATTCTTCAGTAGAAGAATGTACCGGCCTTCTTAAACTAGAGGCTTGCTATCGCTCGCCACCTAAAAGACACGAAAGGTCTTAATATTGACAACAAATGAGCTGCCGGGTGTGGAAGGAATTATTGGAGGTTATTATTGCAAACATATTTTTGTTTTGATAATGTACAATTGCAAAGTGCATGACCAAGTAAGCAAGTTCTTTATGCATATTATGATAATACAATATTACAAACACTAATCTACTGTATATAAGAACATGATTCGCTTGAGTTTATTTTTCCCACACTCAAAATGGTAGAACCGAAGAACAACCAAGTCTTTTTTTGTTATAGATCTGGCTGTTGCACCTCTCCTATCATACAGTGATCATTGTCATTATTATTCATTTTCAAATCAACCATTCAATGATTAGAACATCATTGTATAATTATGTACAAAATTGTATATGGATAAGAAGTTGCTATAGATGACAAAGGTCAGCATACTGCATACAATCAATGTACAATGACTCCAAAAAGATGTTTTATATTTTTCGAAGAATGGTAAGGGTTGTAAAAACTACCTGCAAGTGGCCTGTCTCCAAGTGTTGTGACAGGTGAGGGGTAATAAACAGGTGGTGTTAATACAGTTGGTTGGTGGGGGACAACCAGCTGTTAGGTTCTGGGATGTCACCACCTTTTCTTTCTCACTTCTTGGGTTGCTGGCTGGAAGAAGTGCCACAGGAACTTCTGAGATTCGTAGATCATCAATGCAGACTGGGGAAGGAGATAATATATATACAATTATCAGCTACTATATGTACTTGGATAAACCCTAAAGTACGAAGAATGTACCATGATAGAATTGTAGTGTAATGCGTTACAATCTTCAAATGGAAAAAAACAGAAGGCTATATTGTTGGTCACTTACTATTGTGAATATCCTGCTGTATGCCCACCAAGCTACTCCTGACATACTGCGGCAATCCTCCCACCACCACCCCCTCCTCATTGTCCACTTCTAGCCTGACGGGTGGGGTTTGTGCCACAGTGCTTGCGGTGTCTCTTTCTGATGACAGGAGGGAAGGAAGGCTCTCGTTCCATCTCCAAGCATCCCCGTCATCAGCGGAGATAACCAGGTTGTGCCCGTGTCGACTGAGGTGTAAGTTGTGCCACACGCCATCACTTAACGAGAGGCCTTCCAGACACACTTCTCTCACACCTAAGTCTTCATCGATCACGGAGCCACAGGGGACGCCTTCTTTAACCTGACGGGAGAGTTAACATTTTGTTAAGGAGAGGTTTTTAGTTTGTTTCCTAAACCTCCATCAAACTTAAATTTACACCCCTTAGACCCCCTTCAAAGATAAATTTGTACCTCCCTTTGAACGTCTTAAAATCTGAAAAGCAATTGAGCTAAACATGAGGGAGAAAGGTGTCCACAAAAACCGATCATCTCCCCTTAACAAATAATATACAGTAATGCAAACGGCATAATACATTTTCATCATGAAGACATACATGATGACTAAGACGGTGACTGAGATAAAATGAGAAGATATGAAGGAAAAAACGACTGAGGTGTAAGCTGTGCCATGCACCGCCGTCACTTAGCAAGAGGCCTTCCAGACACACTTCTCGCACACCTAAGTCTTCATCAATCACGGAGCCACAGGGGACACCTTCTTTAACATGACGAGAGGTAACCCCTTGAGGATCTAAAACGCATTTGTCCATTTTTTGTATTTGTCTATCAATAGACGATTGTATGCAATATAGGACGGATATCAAGGAATTACAAGGGTAAATGCTATCCCAATTAACTCTTCAGTCCCCACAAATTTACCCTAAGTTATATAAAATCGTCTAATGATAGCCAGAATAAACTGTCAAAATGCGTCATCGTTCTCAAAGGGTTAACATACATAATGCAAACATCACAACAAAATTGTATTATGAAGATATTTATACATAGTGTTAAAGACCGAGTGGTCCACACAGGATGTAGTTGCAGCCTCATATTACTATGGTTGAAAAGAGATAGACCTCTGCCTGCACCTATATTTCTATAACTACTTATTTTTGACAACAATGTAATCCGTGTAGCATTATACAAATATATAAATCTAATCAATATATAGTGTATATATTGTATAAACTAAGCACACTGCATAACACAGCGAGCATGAAATCTAGAAATAATATTTGTACGATTAATTCTGATTGGAATAGTTCACAATATCTGAGTGGAGAGGAAAGTATGAGGTGGTGATGCTAAAATCTGAGTGTAGAGGAAAGTATGTTCAATATTGGTGATGGGTAAATTGTACAACAAAGTACACTTACATGTAGCCAAAGTGCTGGAGATCTCTTAGTGGAAGACAGCTGGACCAGAAGACCATCTGATTGAGTTATGGACCTAACACGGAGCTGAACTATCACTTCATATGGATCTGGTGGCTCTTCAATCTTGAACTTGGCGAACGAAGCTTCATGTAGTGAAACGGGGATGGTCGGGGCTTCACAATTCAAACCCCTGAATCCCGGTTGACAAATGCAGTAAGGGACCAAGAGACCAGCTACACAGGATCCCCTCAAACCACAATAGGACTGTCTGGTCCCTCCTCCACCGCAGGCTGACTCTTGAGGGATACAACCTCTCTCACTGTCCCTGCTGTACGGCACCTCACCCAGATCTATTAGCTGGACAAAATAACCCCTTGAGGATTAGGACGCGTTTTAACCCTTACTGTACCAGCGACGTCTTTTAAATTATATTCTAGCTATAGTTAGAGGATTTTATGGATCTTCAGAAAGATTTGTGGTAGTAAAAAGACATATACGAGATAGTTCGATGCCTATTCATTGCTGGAAGCCTTTTTTAACACTTACGCTCCGGGCATATTTCCGCTATATTAGGGCTCATTCAGGTACTCCTGAATGACTGGGCAAGTGTATGAATGAAATTGAATGTATTCAGCCAAAAACTAAAAGAAAATAGCTTCAAAATTACGCCAGAATGAGCTTCCTAGCGCACAGGCTTCACCCGCTGCGCTACCATAGACATTCACTAACATGAGAGATTATCGCTAATGTCGCGCTACATTTGCCTTTGGCAGCGCTGCTATGTCTCGCAGGAGTATGGCTCATACTCCTCAGTGTCCTGGCCGGCCGGCTGGCTGGAGGGTGGAAGGGGGCCTACCACGCTCCCTCTCATTGCACTCGTCTCCACAGGCTTTAATGCCTGTAAATTGCGGTAAATTGTCATATGCGTTCCGGAACGTCTTCCGCACTCAATGGGTTAAACTGAATATAATCATATAATAGTAGCCCGAATAAAGTTAAAAGGATGTCACCGGTACTGAAAGGGTTAACCCCTCGATAATTATGACGGATAATAACTATTTGAAGTTCATGGCATGTTCTGACACTTGAATCTGGCTATCATTAGACAATTTTATTCAGATTAGGGAAGGTAATGGATGCCAGAGGTTTGATTTAGACTGTGTTTGCCTTTTTCCTTCCCACATATCCTTCCTAAGCTGTAAAACATTGTCTAATGATAACCAAAATATACTGGCAAAATGTGTCATGATCCTCAAGGAGTTAACAGTTTGTGCTGGTTATCATTGGACAATTTGATACCACTTAGGAAGGATCTGTGGCAATTAAAAGAATAAATACTAACTCAATCAACCCTCTGACGTCCATATACCCTTCCTAATCTGAATAAAATCATCTAATCTCAGCCAGAAGACATAAAGACAGTGCGTCATCGATCCTCAGAGGGTTTATTTTTATATTATGTTAAGTAACCGTACGTATTCTTCATTTTTATTTGCAGTAACTGACTTTCTATAACAACTAGTGGAATATATTATTTAAAATATAAGATCGATTGAAAATAATCATGCAGCACAACTCGAATTATACGGTGACTGTTTATATTAATGTAACTGATATATACTTAATAATGCAAAGGTCCAATTATATATATACTGTAATTAATTAGCAAATATGAGTGTTGAAATGGAAAAACAAATCGCAGACTTTTCATTTTCAGTCAGGGGTATTACGGCTCTGGTAATGATCCCCAAATTCAACAATTTACTTAATATCAAATGTTGGCAAGTACTTGTTAATTGTTTCAACACGATTATTAAATAATTGTTTTGTATTTTGCATTGTGCAGCATGATGGTAAAATGTTATTACCAATTATCTACGGCAGGAATGTACAGTTGACCACATATGTGTTGTTCCTCTCCGTGATCTTATATATGGAATTATACTACTAAAGATTGAATTAAGAGTGTAGTTTCTTATGCAGTGTTTATTTCATCTAACAAGTGAAAAGAAAAAAACACACACACTCGCAATCGATCATGACAAGGAACATATCTTATGTGGTCAACTGTACACCGAACAGTTTCAACTGGTGCACAGCCAGTTTTGTTTATACAAATATATCTACATATGAGGAGTCACAATTAAGTTATGTTAGGCATAAATATACTTGCAAAGCGAAAACTGTTAGTGGTCCATAATTATTATTAACAAATGAACAATACCCTGCAACCACTAAACTTCAACTATCATAAAACTGCCTTATATTATCCATTAAACTGAGCTGAACTAATAATACCACCTTCCTCACTCATTGAATTAAACAGCGTATACTCAATGCACTCATATATTTATGTATTATGAATTTTTATTTGTGTTATATATATATATATATATATATATATATATATATATATATATATATATATATATATATTTTGTGTTTTAATTTAGAGGGGGTCTAAGGGGGGGGGGGGGGGAGAAGAGAGTGTGTGTGTGTGTGTGTGTGTTGGGGAGGTAAAGGTTGGAGAAAATGAAGGAACATAGAAGAGTCATAGTTGGTGGGCAGGCTACCTTGCTGTGCAATTATACCCTGTTTCAAGTAGGTAGGCCAGACATGTTAATTCGAACCTCATGTAACTCAGGAAGGGCTGGAGGTAATGGGCTGTACATTTCCACCTCTATTCCCTGGCTGACTCTTCCCAAATGGTAGAAATATTTGCTGGATTACTCTAGTCGTTATTGAGGCATAGAGGTTATAATGTTTAAGAGTTTTGGCCTACTTATTTGGAACAGGGTATAGCCATCTATACACCTACCTCCCCTTGTTGTGTAGTTAACTTTGTTCTTTCTTTCTTTGTTTATGTGTGTGACGGTGACAAAAGGCAAGCTGTCTGTAACGAGGGTCTCCCCCAATACACCAACCTCCCCTTGTTATATGTAGTTAGCCTTATATATACTGTATATGTTTGTGTTATATGTGTAATTGTGTATGCAGGAGACAAAAGGCCGGCTGTCTGTAACGAGTGTCTCCCCCAAAGCACCTACCTCCCCATTTAGAGTGAGATGAGACAGACAGCCCTGCAATGGTCTAGCCTGTATGGTCGTGGTCCAACCGTGATGGTCTGTGTGTGGGAGGGAGTGAGCCAGACCCCCTAATTGTAAGGGGCCCGACCCTCCCCACCTCTTGGGGGCCCGGGTACCCAACCAAGGGGCCCGGGCCAGGCAGTGAGACCCCTTGGCACCTCCCTCACTGTCCCATCCTCGTCCACATAGATCCAGCATTAGTGACACTCCCTGGGGAATATACAGTTACCAACATTGAGGGATTTGCAATTGGCCACTTGCAAGTTTCAGGCTATAAGGAAATTGGAGCTGTAGACATCGATACTTAACATAATTATCCCCTATATTGCGGTTGTAGTGCATATATAAATACATAAAACCCAATTCAACATACTTTTAATCCATTAGAAACGTACATTACTATTGTATTTTTGTTTAACCCTTAATTAGCGGCCGCTACATACTCAATTATGTACTGAAAGTACCGAATTACCTGCTTTTTGCACTCGCGTTGCACGTTATTGCAAGAAAACTATCCATCATACTTTATGCCCTTTCAGGGATAGGTACTTGTTTTACGTTCTGGGTCTTAGGCATGAAAATGATCACGTAAACAGCCCTATTTTGGCTAAAACACCCCGCTGTGCAGATCGATGTTTATGGTTCCAACTTCCTTATAGCCTGAAACTCGCAAGTGGTCAATTAAAAGGCCATAATGTTGAACTGCAAACTATTATGTTTTCCAGCTGACGGTGAATTGTTATATCTTCATCTTAATTACTTAGCTATCATGAAGATTTTGTAGCGAAATAAGTTGCTAATTATTAAAACTTGGCAATAAGATAACAGAGAGACTTTTAGCGTGTTCAACTGTTTGAACCTAGCTTTGGAAAGACGTTCACCTATTAAAAGGATGCAGACTATCTCACTTATTCCTTTTAGTTACCATATATCCATTCTAATGTTCATAAAATCGTCTAAATGAAGCTGAAAGCAATTATAAAAGACGTCACTGGTAAGGAAAAGGGTTAATCTTGAATTATATACAAACTGAGGAAAAATTAAGCATAGAGCTATGCCTGTCTCACCTGGTTATTAAGGTGAAGGTGGAGGGTATGCCAGATGTGGAGTTCCAAGGTGGAGTTTACCTGTACTTGTATTGGTCCACCAGCCCCCTCCGTCACCACCCGTACCTTCCCTTCCACCAACTCAACCGCCAGCATTGATGAAGGTGTTTGCTTAATGTGGTTGGAGGTGGATGAGGATGGTTGACTGAGGTGGTTAGGGATGGATGCCAGAGGGCCAGAGTACAGTATCATGCCATCAGGGGAGCGAGGGAGGACTCTGAAGGTAATGGTGGTCGGTAGGCAGGGTGGGATAGGCTGCACCCACACGAACCCCGACCCGTCAAATGTCCGGGCCAGAATCTTACATCGAGGACCCATAGAGTTTCCCGGACAAACACACCTATGGGAGAGAAGTGGAAACACAATGCTGAGTGATACATAGATACACAGACTGCACAGACCTTGCGGTCCCTACTAGGCAGTCAGGACTTAATGCTAAAATAGAATTTGCTACAAAGTGGAAGACAAGGATAGCAAAGCAGAAGGCACTCTCCCCAACCACCACACCCTCCGACCATTATTCGGCATGACATTTTTGTTGGGGCCTCAAGTCCTCCAGCAGAATGAGAACAATTTCTACTGGGATATTCATAGCAAAGAACGAAGTTGAGAAATATTATATACTACTGATGGTTACTTTTTGTTTACCTAGAGAGAGAGAGAGAGAGAGAAGGAGGGAGGGTTGGAGTAGACAAAGAGTGATGGAGTTGGGGGGGTACTATACTTAATTTTGTCCAGCTGATGTCAGTTGTTAGCACTAGTTATTCACATGGTCTTTATTAACAATCAGTCAGTCAGTCAGTTGCCAACCCTTATTCAAATAAGTGTATTTAGTTACTTTGACTTAGATTTATCCCAACAATCAAAAGAATAATATATTAGCATATAAAGGTAAAATGTAAAGAGTATGTAAAATATAATTATAATTTATTGAAATTATTAATTACACACAAAAGTTACTTCTAGTGAAAATATAAAATTTGAGAAACAATGATGTGAAATAATAAAGAAACTCTTAAGAAAAATAATACATAGTTATATCAATACCCTCCAAGAGAGTAAGTGAAAGCAATCAATAAACATAGAACAAATCCTAGGCGATACTTATTCAACTCATTGTGATTCTTTTACAAACTAACTCAGGGCAGGTCAGCTTAAGATGGTGATGGAGAATACACTCATAAGAATCAAATACATCAATCTAAATGAAAACTACTCCATACCTAAATTGAATTCAATCTGAAACAAGCTCATTTATATCCAAAGGTCTCACATAATAAATTTATATATAGGGTAAGGTTATAAGGGTTAATATTAGCCAGGAATTAACTCACCAATAGTTCCACGTGGCAATGAGGCAAGGAAGAACGTTTTACCCAATATGGCGGTGGACAATGGGGAACGAGACTTCGGTCCCGAGACACGACTCAAGTTAAAGAAAGAATAAATGATTACATGGGAATGGACATGATTATTATGCTTATCTGTCAGTCAGTCATGGCGTCGATGGGAGCGTCGTGATGGTGTAGCTGTTTGTATTGCTGACAGTGTATTGTGATTAGAGACTTAAAAGCACGATTAACTGAGGGCGGAAAATTAGATGTAAACTGGTTGGTGTTCGTGAAGGCTCTGGTGTTCCTCGAAGGCACACCTTACTGCCTTGGCAAAACGCCAGGAGCCCAAATTATCGTACCGCATCTAGGTTGCTCTATACGATAAATTATATCAATATATACGATAAATTCATATATACTACATAAGACCATGGCAATATTGCTTAATAACATATTAGGCCTTTTATAACTTAACTTATTTACAATCTTATAATATACGATCTACTCGTCCTACGTCGTGCTGTAGGAGCGATCGTGACGTCACAGAGACATACGAGATCACAAAAGAGTCATAGCCTATCGTATTTACGATACACTCCCCCCACAAAAAAAGACCTGAACCCCACCTTAAACCTAAAGTTGCCCAGAGGCTATCTTCTGATGCCACAAGTCGACGGCGCCAGCAGCAGCGCGTCTGGGATGCGTCCCGGTCCGAGAATGATCACCATCAGTAAGAGGTGAGTCGTTCCTTTGAGAATCCTCGGACCCAGCAATAATAGGTGGAGCATCAGATTGCAATGCAGAATCTAGCTCCAAAGCGTACAAACGTGCAATAGGACGAACAGTAGTTCCAGTGGCTGTCTTCAATAGCGCCACCCGCTCTACAGAGTCTGCCCCCTTGTATACCTCCAACACGCGGCCCAATTTCCAGTATAAACGAGGACTATCTTCTTTAATTAAAACAACGTCACCAACAGTAGGTGCCGTTGGTCTACCAGAGGGAGTAACACTCCTCTCCCTCAATGCTAGCAGATATTTACTAATCCACCGTTTCCTAAAATCCTCGATTATCCTTGATATATACTGGTATCTCTTAGACACCGCTACCGCAGAGTACAACGAGGGATCCTCTAACTCTACTATGGATTGGAAATCAGATGGAAACGCAGTCAATGGTTTTCCATATAGCAAGTGAGCTGGCGTTAATGATAGTGGTTCTTGCAGGTCGGTGTACACATATGTAAGCGGGCGATCAATCACGACTGCCTCTATCTCTGTGAGGACTGTCGTTAACTCACTCTTCTTTAATAGAGCACGTCCTACAACCGCTCTGAGTCCTTACTTTTCTATGGCGACACACCGTTCCCACATTCCACCAAACCAAGGTGCCTTAACTGGAATGAACCTCCATTCGCACTTCTTCTCTCCCAAAAAAGTGATGATAGTAGGATCACTACTCATATCCTTTAGATATTTTGATGCTTGGACATAAGTGGGAGCATTGTCGCTAAGAATGAGTTGAGGGAATGAACGACGGGCACAAAACCGTCTAAACGCCAGCATAAATTCTTCGCTAGACATATTATCACATAGTTCTAGGTGTACCACTCGAGACGTTGCACAGGTAAACAATAATATATGAACCTTCTCATGCTCTCTCGTCTTCAATGCCCCTGTGTATTCTAATCCTACAGCTTGGAAAGGTTCTACGTGCTTTACACGGCTTTCAGGTAGAGGTGGAGCTGGTCCAGTTGCATATGGTTTACCTTTTAGTCTCTGGCATATTACACACTTTCTTACTACGCGTCGAGCTACTTGTCGAACTCTGGGTATCCACCATGTGAGACGTAAATTTGATATAATATGACATACCCCGTAGTGTTTTACTTCCCTATGTGCACGTATGATCAATAGATCAGTAACGTGATGTCTTGTTGGCATAAGTATAAGGCGGTTTGTGCTGTCTGGTACACCCGACCACTTCAGGTGACCCTCACACCTGATGAGGCCATTGTCTAGGTGCAACCTTAGATGACGCACTATATTAGGCATTAATGTCTTATTCGAGCTTTTCAAGGATTCTAATTCATTGGAAAATGTTTCTACTTGAACCCATTTGATCAAAGTTACTTCAGCTGCTTTAAATTCACGAGCATCACTGTTGTGACCCCTGTTGCAGAGTTGGCCCATTTCTTTAAGCTTGAGATTGGATACATATCGCAATACCCAAGCTACAACTCTGACTAGTTTATTATAGTCACCGAATCTTGCCCACTCTATGATTGGACCCAGTGGCTCATTTGGTTGGGCTGTAACTGCCACTGTTTCCAGTGGCAGAAGTCCCTCACCAACAGCATGCCAGATTCACTTTCATGGAGCAGCCACTTTGGACCATGCCACCACAATTCGGACTTCACTAACTGGCTAGCCGTTATACCCCTAGTTATGAGATCACTAGGGTTTTCTTTTGTATTTACATAATGATAAGCAACGTCTGGCAAAAGGGCCCTAATCTCATCTACCCTATTCCGCACATAAACTGGCAGAGACTTCTTCCTATGTATCCAGTTGAGTGCGACCTGACTATCGCACCAAACGTGAACGATTTCAATATTTAATTCGCTCTCGTATGCTGCACGTACATGTTGCACCAGACGTGCTAATAGCAGCATGGCAGTCAATTCCATTTTAGGGATAGTTACCTTTTTAACCTGGGCTACCTTGGCCCGGGATGTAACTAAATATGCCCCAAATGAAGTAACGGCATGTATGGCTACCCCGTATGCCGTGGTGCTAGCATCGCAAAACGTGTGTAACGTAACGTCACCGAACGCCGCCACTTTACGAGGTATAGGTTTACTACATAGGATGGCATACTCATTCAACAACAATGTCCCTTGGTCATTCAGGTCCTCGGGCAAACTGTCATCCCATCCTATTTTACGTCTCCAAACTTCCTGCATTAGAATCCTAGCTCTTATGGTAACGGGTAATGCTAGACCCAAAGGATAAAAAAATTGCGCAACTTTGCTCAACAGACTTCTTTTGGTGTGCGCTCCTGTCTGTTGAGCAAAAGACCTTGTTTGATAAGTTAGTATGTCATGTTTAGGTTGCCAGATCATCCCCTAATTTTTGGACTTTTCCTGGTTAAGAGAAGCCGAACCGTCCACCTGTATCAAACTCTGAAGATCTTCACTATTAGTAACCCACTCGCGGAGAAATAGATGTGCATCCGCAAACAATCTGCGTGCTTGTCAGTATGTATATAACAAATCATCCTGACTATCGCTAGAACCCTGCAAATTGTCTATATATAATCCGGGAGATAGTTTACTTGTGTCCTCATTAGTGTCAGCTAGATGTTTCTGATTGTGGCATTTAACAAACACTGTGAACACGTGGCCCCAAAGAGTACAACCCAAAAACGGTATATTATGACCAGACTATCAGAATCGCTAATGTCGCTGAACCAAAGAAAGCGGATAACATCTCTATCTTCCTCCCTTAGCTTGACCATCAAGAATGCTTTCTCGATGTCACTGGTATAGGCGTACTTTCCCAGCCTAAACCGCAATAGATGTTGGGAGAGGTCGGACACCATGGACGGACCTGTCAGCAGGCAGTCATTTAGACTGGGTAGTTGACCTTGGTGGGCAGAGCAGTCATACACCACCCGTATTGGTGTGGTGACGCTGTCTCTCCTTACCCAATGATGGGCCAGATAGTGAACCCTACCCTTCTTAATCGGTTCCTTGACATCGACTCTCTCAATAAAGCCCCTATCTTCATAACTCCGAAATACATCGTCATACGCCTGGCGTGTGCTCGGTTCGTTAGCCAATTTACACTGTAATGCGCGCAAGCGACCTAATGCCAAACCATTGTTGGTAGGCAGCCTTATCTCACTGTTCTTCCAGGGTAAACTAACTTTATATTGCTTGTCTGAGGCACAGTAGCTTACAGACTCGTCAAACCTTTGTAGCGCAACTTCCGAGTCATAATCAGTCTCCATAGGATTAATGCCTATGTGATCCAATCTCCACAGTCGCTCCAGGTCGAACTCGGCAGCCATCTTAGGGTCACTAGGTTGGGAATACTCCCTTCCCAACTCCTCTGCCGCGGTTACATTGACTCTATATATCGAGACCGTGTCGACCAGGACCTTTGACTGTGTAGTATGCACCTTTCCGCTCATGCAATATCCAAATTTAGTGGGGATTAAAATTACACCACACATCTTTTTAAATCCAGGGTATACTACTTCATAATAATGATTCACACCAAGTAGAACATGCACCTCACTCTGATTTCCCATGGGATCTGACAAGTTAACCCCTTTGCTACGTAATGCGTGTTCCACCTTCTTCACTCCTACAGATACATATTCTGGTAGGGTGTCTACTACGATACAAGTCATAAAGTACCGGGTTTTATGGTAGAAATATGAAATCTCTGCTATCTCGTAGTCTTGTTTATCAGTAACCCCTGTGAAGCCCTGTAATCGAAGAGTCTCAGCCCCTACGATTCGGTGCTTCAGTCCCACTAGTACGGACCTCTTTATAAAGGAACGTTGAGACCCTTGATCTAGAAGTACCCGACAAACTTTGTTAGTGTCATTACCTTCCATGGGAATCTGAATTGTGGGCAATATAGTGGTGTCTTGCGTGCTACCTAGAGTGCCACAGTTGTAGTACTCTCTGTTTTGACATCTATGACTTTATCTGCTGTAGGACACTACTTATCAAAGTGATGTCCTTTGCAGTGGCGACAGGGCCTTAAGTATGTAGCAGTACATTGTCCCTGTTTACCATGTTCCTTACTTAGACAACCTACACATAGCTTCAATCTTTTCGCCTGTGCTAGTTTTGTCTCATTTGTTGGGTACTTTACACAGAAACTCCATTTATGTTTGATGTTACATAGCATACATAGAATCTGAGCAGGTTTCTTATACGTACCCTCTTTCTTTTCTTTAGTCCCCACTGTCATGCTTACTGTTTCCCTCTTCTCCACATTCTCACTCCCTCCCGACACATACATTCTCCCTTTGTTTGTAGATTATTGATTTCCTTACTGAACTGAGTTTTGAACTCCCCCAGATCAAATTATCTAACCTTGTCAAGTATTGCCATAGGAAGCTTTTGACGCAAGATAATGACTATCATTTCCTGTGTGGTAAGCCCTAGGGTGTCTAGCGATCGAGTATGGCACTCCATATTTGCCCTAAATTTGTTTAACTCCTCAACCTTATACTGTGGTTCCGCGAGCCTTAACAAGGCAACGACATGGGCCATTTTCAACTGCTCTTGATCCCCGTATGTGGACTTTAACCCTTAAAAAGCGGCTCATCACATAAGTCGTATTTAATAAAGCTGGACTATGTGGCGGCGCTCGACATAGGTCGAGTGGCAATTTCAGCACGTAATGTTGCTGAGAGAGAGAGACAAGTGGTGGCAGGAGACTAGCGAGCGTATGACTGCTCCAGACTACCGCGGCGAACCTACTGACACGAATCTCAGCTCCCTCCTCCCTCTCTCACTCGCTATATACGGAATTGTATCGGGAAAGTGGCTAATTACCTTCTTTTTGCACTCGCGTTGCACGGTTATTGCAAGAAAACTAGCCATCATAAAAGGATCGTTATGGTGTCATTCGAAAGCTCTGTTTATGCCCTTTCAGGGATAGATACTTGTTTTACGTTCTGGGTCTTATTTAGGCATGAAAATGATCACGTAAACAGCCCTATTTTGGCTAAAAACACCCCGCTGGGCGGTACATATAAATAAACCGCATAGGCCGCTAAAGAAGGGTTAATAAATTGTACTGCCTCAAGATAACTACCACCCACTACCGCAAAACCCTCTACTAAATGTAAGGCCTCTCCTTCCATTTGTCCCTTCAGATAGTGAAACTTGCGGACATTATCCAAAGAGGATTCATGAACCGTAGACCGAAATACGTCCCAAAAAGCTAACCACTCAGTCAACTTGCCCCCAAATGTAGGAAGATTGAGCTTTGGGAGGTGTACAGTATGTTTTGGGTCAGCCCTTCTATGGGCCTCATTCTCGCCTCCCTCCTTACTTGCGACAGCACGCTGTAATATATACTTCGCTCTAAAGACAGGTTCATCATAGAGGGCGCGATTATCACACTCTGTAACTATCTCTTCCTCCTCTGTCATGTCAGGCACAATCACCTCACTCTGAGCCATAATACGACCATGGGTAGCTTGGACGTTTTCTAATCTAGCCTCTAATTCCTCTAGTTCAGCAGTAGTGATGAAAGTGTTGACGTCCACGATTAGCCTACTTAATACTCCCCGAAGTCCCGCCCTTTGATTTTTAGGGGCCCTGATCAGCACCCCACTAGACGGTGTCTCTTTATTGTCTTTATTCATTTTGCATGTGAGCCTATAGGCTATGTATGTAAATGTTAAGTTACAAAAACAACGGCGAAATAGTAGTCTAGTTAAGAGACGCCGACCGGCGGACTTCTACGTTATGGAGAAAAAATAGTACACAAAATAGCAATACCTACTAAAGGATCATATTGAACAAGAAAAAATGTTAGGTCAGGTCATATGTCACAGGAAGTCTGAAATGGAAAAGAAAATTTATTGGGGAAAGATGATGGGTGGGATGCAGGACTTAGGCAGGCGCAACAATGCGACCCTGCATTCCGGCTCTAACCATCGCTTGGCTAGCCTTGCCAGTTTATCATAGAGTTGTTCCTGCATCCTGTTATAATATGTCCCCTTGTTCATTACCTTAAAATCCCTTACTGGTAGCTAATTCCCGGGTCTGGACACCAATGTGGTAAACTATCAATGGAAGTTAAATATTACTAAGCTATAATGAATCAAATAAATCAATCTAAATGAAAACTACTCCATATCTAAATTGAATTCAATCTGAAACAAGCTCATTTATATCCAAAGGTCTCACATAATACATTTATATATAGGGTAAGGTTATAAGGGTTAATATTAGCCAGGAATTAACTCACCAATAGTTCCACGTGGCAATGAGGCAAGGGAGAACGTTTTACCCAATATGGCGGTGGACAATGGGGAACGAGACTTCGGTCCCGAGACACGAGTCAAGTTATAGAAAGAATAAATGATTACATGGGAATGGACATGATTATTATGCTTATCTGTCAGTCAGTCATGGCGTCGATGAGAGCGTCGTGATGGTGTAGCTGTTTGTATTGCTGACATTGTATTGTGATTAGAGGCTCAAAAGCACGATCAACTGAGGGCGGAAAATTAGATGTTAACTGGTTGATGTTCGTGAAGGCTCTGGTGTTCCTCGAAGGCACACCTTGCTGCCTTGGCAAAACGCCAGGAGCCCATATTATCGTACCGCATCTAGGTTGCTCTATACGATAAATTATATTAATATATACGATAAATTCATATATACTACATAAGACCATGGCAATATTGCTTAATAACATATTAGGCCTTTTATAACTTAACTTATTTACAATCTTATAATATACGATCTACTCGTCCTACGTCGTGCAAGAGACATGAGAAAGGAAAAACGGGTGACAAGAGAATAACACATATAACAGTTTGCCCACAAAAAGCAAGCACACACACATTCAGAAACGCCAGTCACTCATCAGCCCCCGATATCAATGGCTTCACCTCAGATGTCTTTCCTAACTATATCAATTAATATACATTTAGCTTGCAATATTAACCCTTTGAAGATCGTGATGCATTTTGACAGTGTATGTTTAGGCTCATTACACGAGTTTATACAGTTTAAGATGGATCTGTGGAAATTATAAGGGTGAACATTATCTCAATTAACCCTCTGACTTCCACATATCCTTCCTAAGCTGAATAAAATCGTCTAATAATAGCCGGATCATCGAAAAGACATGCGCATTGGATCATGATGGGATTAATTAACCCATTCAGTACCAGTGACGTCCTTTTCATTATTTTCGTCTACCATTGGCTACAGAGTATCTCCGTTAATCCTTTTAGCTACCATACATCCTTCGTAATCTTCATAAAATCGTCCAAATGAAGCTAGAATAAAATTAAGATGTTGCTGGTACAGAAGGGGGTATAAGACTCACCTGTTGCCACGATCGGTTCTGACACAGCGCCCACCGTTGAGGCAGGAGGTGGGCGTGCATGCGTCATAGTGGGCGTGGTGGTGGTGGTGGTGGGCGGGAGCGTGGCAACTATGGCGCCGGGTCAGCCGTGGGGTCACCAGAGAGGTCACGTTTGTATCAACTACCTATAGGGAAACAGAATATGCTGACCCATTGAGGGATATGACGCATTTTATAAAGCAATTTAACATGAAAATGTAATACAACCCCAACTTTCTTATTCCTTGAAACTCGCAATTGTACTAACCTGTAGCGGAAGTCCAACAGAAGCGAGGGAGGCGAGGGATGAAGACTGGTAGTAGAACGTTGAACTAGCGTCACCTCCTCCATCCCTCCTGTTCACTTCTGGTTGGTCCAGGTGGGTATCGTCAACTGTCACGCGGAGGTTCAATGCTCGCTCTAGCTGTAGGAGAATTGTTAGAAATACCACATATAGGTGAATTTGACCTTTGGAAATTATAAGGTTAAAGACTGTCGCAATTAACTCTGGTGTCCATATAGCCTTCCTAATCTGAATATAATCGTCAATTAATAGGGGGAAAACAGGGAAGAAATGTGTATTGGATCTTCAGAGGGTTAAACAATTTTGCTCATTCACAACGCTTATTCAAGATTCACACCTTGGCAACTCCATACCGATGTTCCATTTTATTGCAGCCTCTCCCAAATGTCTTGCCTCACAGACTCCAGCCAATTACCATTCTCTGCAGTCCCCTCTCTTCCCCTCTTTGCCAACAACACTTACACGAATATTTCAATACTACTTCTCTTGCTTCCCTCCTTTCCTTTTCCTGTTTCGCACCTGTATTGATTAAATTGGCTCTTTCTACACATTTTTGATGGCATCACTTTTTCAGTCAACGTAATCCAATCAGTTCCCATCATACCCCTTGTTGGCTTAATAGAATCATGCCCAACATGTCTGGATTTTGCATACAATATTCTGTTAAGCAGCAAGGTTACCTTAGGAAGTGTTTCAATTAGATGGATACGAAAAGTAGGGGAGCATAGGAGTTATCCATGTGGTTTTTTTTGTATTATATATTTGTTGTTCTATTTATTTATTCTTCTTTTGTTGCCTATTTGTTGAATATTTATTTTATTGTTACTTATTTATATATTTATGTATTTATTATTTATTTATTTAGTTTGATTGTATTATTAGGGGTTCGAGCCCTAGCGGGGAGCCCCTATTGTAATCGTTAAATCTTCTTATTCTTCCATATTATTTTTCCACGCCGGTTTTTACGCAATAACTCCGGAACCACTTGTCGGATCGGAACCAAACTTTTACACAAGGTGCGTTCTTGTAGTGGGCAACCTTTGGTATTTTAAACATCCCAAAATGGCGGCCAGACACGTCCGTGGCAGCCGAAAATATTCAGACTTAGATACCATCTCTTCCACTCATAGGTAATGATTGTACTTTGGTAAGTATGGACTCCACTACTCATGCTCCACAAATGTTATGGAAAAGGTTTTGCGTTGCATGTGGGTTTTTTTCACCAATCGTGAAAACCCCCACAAACTACACTTAAATATTTATATCTTGAAAGCTACAAGGACGATCAAAGCCATTTTTGCGTAGTTGGGTGAGGCTCGCAATTCTGAACGTTTTGGTACCACATGAATAGAAGTTGGTGGAATAGTTTGGCCACAGCATTGAAAACTGTGTATTCTGAAATTAGTTTAAACCCGCACTATGTACCCACACAACGTTTTCAGTCTTCAGTCTCGGCTTTCCCGAATCCCCTAGTTTTGCTTAACCTCTGCGCTGCGGACAGACTCTTAGGAGGTTCTACTGGCGAATGCAGCCAGACTCTTAAGATCCAAGACCTAAATCAAAACTTTTAAAACACCCCAGTGGCACTCAAAATAAAGCAATTTGTGTTTAGGTGAGATCATTCTTCTCCATTACTTGCTACCACTCGTATACATTTGTCCCATCCCTTCCTTTCCCTTCCTCCCCCCCCCCCCCTCCTCCTTTTTCCCTCCTCCTCAATTATCATGTATTTTCTCTATTATTCCCGATATTTATCAAGTATTTTCATGCGAGGACAGGTGGGAGAGAAAGAGGTGATGGAGGAGTGTATCTCCTCCCCTCCAAGCCAGTCTGAGAGCTGCCCTTGTCTCTCAGTACCATCCGAGAAAAACAGAGAGGGAGGGTGTTTGTCTCTCACCGCTCAAGGTCAGATTATGATCGCGGGGCTATAATATCCGATTTTCACAAGCCAATTGCTGTTAACACTTGTTTAATTGCTTTCTAATGTTCATATGTTCATAGTAAAAGTAAAATAGGCGCATATGGATAAGTATTAATGATAAATATATTAAATTGACGGTTTTAGTCAGAAATGAATCAGAATACCTTCGCATGGTGGGCACTTTCAAATACCATAGCTGCGCAGCT